>SZYD01001441.1:0-51920 GCA_009363875.1 Mikania micrantha
GGGTTCAATTCCAAGCAAGGGTGGAATATTGTAGGTGGTAGTGTAGGATGTAGGATAGTATGGCTGTTCAAAAAAAAATAGCGATTCATTCATGGGGGAACATGAGAATGAGGAAACATATGGTTAAACATGCAAATTTCACACAGACAGCTTTTATTCCCATGAATACGTCTCTATTGGTATGATGAATGAGCCATTTTTGATCCAAGTCCAACCAGATTTTGAAAATTCTTTGATGTATATAAATAATATCATAATGCATATTAAGTGCAGGGAGTCTCTAATGCAAATGTAGATGTATGTGGCAAACACAGAAGGAAAAAATAAAAAAAAAGAGTTGGAAGATCCTTACCTGCCATAGTGAGCAGCCCAATGAAGAGCTGTCCATCCTAATTTGTCACGGAAGTCAATCGAAAACCTGACCATGAGTACGGGAATATGGCCCAAGTGTAATCCAATATGGCACACAGATGAATCACTCCTTGTCCTTCAACATCACGGCCAGGGGTCTTACTTCCCTCTAATATACCTTCCAAAAGCCATTCAAGCATCCTATTCTGTAAAATGAGGTCCAATAAGCTGTTTTTGGCATGTAGGAAAGATATATTTTTCCTGTCAGCGAATTTATTAGAAAATCCCAACTATCAACAATAGATCGGGTTTTATGAGCAAACACTTTGGCTTCTTTCAGGGTCTTAGGCGATACTTTATTAGAGGAGATATTAAGGCTTCTGGATGTCGAAAAAAGCAAATGAGCCAATCTCATTTTAACTTGTAAATCTTCCCAGCCTGACTTTTCTTCTGATGAAATTGGTGAATCACGCATAGGTGGGGCCCGGTATTCAAATGAGATAACTTGACTTATGGGTTTGTGTCCATCAAAACTGATGAAAAGATTCACTATTCCTGGGCTGTGAGGAGAGAGACAAAACACCTAAATACACCAGATTGAACAACTTCAACAGGAATGCTAACATCTCCACACACACACACGAGTTTGGAGTTTGCTAAATGTAGATGCTTTTCATCAAATACTCCAATAATCAAAACCTGCAGCAAACAGACTGAAAGTCAACATTTCCCAATAACAAAGTGGTGATAAACGTTTAAAAGATGGTTCCATACAGTTAGATTGTTAATGGTGTGAGGCCCGATGTATTCCTCTCCCATATATACCTCTGTATATTCTTTTATTAATGTATAGATTAGAAATCTTTTCAATCTCTTACTACAAATGCAATGAATGCTTAAAAAGTTAATTAAGTTGGCAAATAGTTCCTTTCTTCAAAAAGTTACATGTTGAATCTTTAATGTTGCAATGTCATGGCAAGCCCCATAATGAAAAGAGATTTAATTATAACTAGATGCATAATTCAAGAAGATTTTCAAAGCTAGAGGTGGAAAAATGGGTCGGCCAAAGGTTGGGTAACAGATAGTAATGTAGTATTTTGAAGCAGGTTGATATCGCCCAGATAGGGTTAATGTGAAAAACTACTTGTCAAAGAAAATCAAATTTTAATATATATATATATAGTCATAAAAGCTTAACAAATTTATATTATTGTACTATAAACCTAATTTTTTGAATAAAAGAATTTAGGTGGTTTTATACATTAAAATACACTATGCTAGACTGTTTGACCAAATTGTCCCTTTCACAGGTAAACTAAACATACTCGGTGAAATTCAACTAGCCTGAAAAGTAAATAGGTCAATCTAGTCAATGCTGAAAAGTGGTACATCTATGAATGGTTGTATAGACAGAACCTTTGTTTCTTCATTTGATGAAGCCCATGAGGGCGAAACTTCATTTATACTGAATATTTGTTGAAAGGAATGTAACTGTTGATTATAACCAGTTGAAATCACTGGTTGTGTTGTCAGAATATGATCATCTATCACAGGAGATTCCGTCATGGTATAGTTCATCCATCTTCCAAAACTATCTTGATTTTTCAATCCATCATTCACCATAGTGTCTAAAAGATTTATAGTGCCCACGTTTACGTCTTTGGGGCCAACCTGTAAATGGAACAAACATAATGACATTAATGTCACAAAGTTATAACATCTATCTTCTTCAAAATCTACTTACACTATCTACAAATCCATTTAGCCCATATTGATCATCTTGATCAAAGTATGATATGTTTCCTACAATTAAAAAGTTTGTCAGTTAAATCAGCTGTTTAATAGATTATAGTGTAACTAAACAAAGTTGAATACCTCCTTCAGGTGTAACTAACTTGATGGAGCCATCTGGGACTACAAGCTCATCCCATTCAAGCGTGTTGATTTCATGAAGTCTCATCTCATGATTTATTATTGTCTCATTAGGCTCTGCAGAGGCACAATAAAAGAAAATCTTTAAAGAGGACCTCTACGTAATGGTGGAAGTTGCCACCCATTTACCTATGGATGGTGAATTTCGGTTATGATTTATCTCTAGTAAATCAAGCAGGCAAAGTAATATCAGTTATATCATCGTAACATATGGGTCAAAAAAAATGAACTTTTTGGCTATCTTAATATCAGCAAATAAACATCACACCAGCATAATGAGCTTGATCAACACCACCATTTTCTTCTGACAGATTCCATGAAGTAGGTGGGTCTGAACTAGAATTTGATTCTACAGTCGGGGAACATTGCAGCTGCATAATGAATTCATAATAGTTATAAGTACTAACTGAATTTGTTAATCTGAAGAACCAGATATATACAAGTCTACTAATATGAAAATTTTAATGATGGATCAACCTCAGTGTCACGATAATGAACAAGAACAATATGTTCCAGGTTCCTGAAACACAAGCAAAAAAAAAGTTGAAATATCTAGTAATGTGGGCAAAGAATTAAAGTATATTTATAGTGTTTATATAAATCACTAATATAAAAAGATGGGTGCATAAGTCATAACCCATGCAAATTTCTGTTGATGCTTACTTGTCAAGAAGCCAGTAACATCTGCGAACAAAGGCTGGTTGTTCTTCACCATGAGCATAATACACGTGAATCCTTTCATCATTACCAACCTATATCAGCAACATAGACAATGTTATACCATAACCGAATCCACAAATATTTGTACATAAACTTAAACGGTTGTAAAATTTACTTTCAAGTGTTCATGAGCTTCTTTGACAGTTTTTCCATCTTTTTTCTTTTTCCAGTTGTGGCCATCCCTCCGGAAATTTCTGAGCATTTTCCGGTCAAAAAGGACAATTGTGCCACCTATTTAGCGCAAATAGGACTAACACTATTAATTAAGGAATAAAATTTCAACACTTAACAAAATGTTATGTGGAATTCAAACAATTCTTTATAAGTTTTCCAAGAAAAGGAGATCAGGCAACATAGTTCATGACACATGACACTATAGTTTATGCCCTAATTTAGACATATAACCTTAAAAAATCAAAAACAGATGTTAAAATTATATTTACTTTTTGGCAAACTTTGTGGCTTCACATAAACATTGAATTGCTTGTAGTTACAAAGAATTGCATGTATCTCATTTGGTCTGAGCCATCTTGTCTTCGCTTCTTCAAACATGGTGGGCACATCTAGATCTTTTCATAGAAAAAACAAAAAGAAATCTAGGTAAGAAAAGTTAACAGCCAAATGAAAATCAAAAGGGGACAAATTAGCCATATTATCAAAAAATAAATATAAATATAGCTGTACGTGCTTCACTATTTAACTCCAGCTATGTCTAAAATTTAAATAGGTTGAACCAGTAAAATGTGTGCATGGGTTTTGCTATGTTGATTTTTGTGTTAAAAAGTAGTTTTTGCACTTTTATCATTGTACATTGAAATGTAAGTCTTATTGTCTGACAATTTATATTATTGCAATTTGACTTATGTTAACTTTACGTGTTAAAGATTATAAAACCTACTAGTCAAAGGTGCTAGACGCATAAAAGGCACAAAGGGTAAGTGTGTCACGTAGGCACACGGTGCACTCAAGCCACAAAGGGTGAGTGTGTCGCCCAGGGCAAGCCACTTAAAAACCAAGGGCCCAAAGCAAGCATGGCGCGCGTGTATACCTGCCAGTTTTAGTTGTTCTATGCATGGTTTAAAAAAACGACGGCGCCTTCAAGGCGAAACGGGGAAAATTCGTTTTGAGACGGCGCCTCACAACATTTTAAGAAACGTGTGCCTCTCTGGGCTGAGGTGGTATAGATGGGCTTGAGGCGGTTTGGTAATTTGAGGCGCCTCACAACATTCCAACTCTTTTTGTGTTTTAAACACTTCGTCCTTTTTATGTTTATTGATTTGATGTTGAAATTAGTTATAAAAGTTCTTTAATTGATGTTTAGTATTTTTTGATAGATATATTATAAAAATATATATTTATTTACTTCCGACTTGTTTCGCCTTGAGGCATATGCCTCGTGAGGCAGAGGGAAAACGCCTTGAGGCGTGATTCCGTTCTTTTAAATCTTGGTTCTATGTTTTTTGTTTTAGGCTGGTATTGTTTAGACTGGTTAGACTATTTAGGCAGGTTCAGACCCAGGATTTTTGCGCTTGTGCTTTGATCTACGCAAGGTGGTTCTGCCGTAATGAGTTGCATGTCACAGTGCTAATGTTTACGGTTCCTTTAAAATTTGAATAAACAATTAGATACTCTGATGCGGTTCTAATGCTTATGGTTACAAATGAGCTTTTCAAGCCGAGCTTTTTTCAAAATGCAAATCATGAGATTTCCTAACGCTGTATGTCACAAGATTGTTTTGGCAAAATTTTCCAAAATCAGAAATGTAAACAACCATAATTCATTTAACAAAGGTGTTAAGGTTAGGTAACAAGTTATAAGGCTATGTGTTATGCATCACCCCCATCACTCCACGTAGGCCACGTAATCAACCAACACCATCACCACATCATCACTCAACGTCATCACCACATGTGTTATCATCACCCACTCATCACGCCCCTATCACCTTCTCCTTTTCCCCCTTTCTTCTCCTTCACGCCGTGAAGCTGCTCACGGGTTTGCCACCACCTGGTGGTCATGCCCAATATGTAATGGTGATTCACAGTTAAGGGGGCGTGAGGGAGGGTGGTCAAGCCCCCTCACGCTCGACAACACATAGTCTGTGTGTAAGTAAGGGGTTGTTTGACCATTAAGAGACTACCTCTTATAGTTCATAGCCGGTTAAGAGATAATCTTAAAGCTGAACAGTTAAAAGATAACCTTAAAGTCTGAAGGATTAAAAGGCTACCTCTTAACCATTTAGACTTTAAGTTACATGTTACCTATTTGCAATTTACACCTGTTGTTAGCTATTAACTAGTAACAAGCTATAAATCATCAAGATATAGCTATAAATCACTATGATGTAGCCTTTTAATGATTATTAAGTAGCTATCACGCAATCCCTAATTACTAATTTATAGCAGATTTGCCAAAAATACACCAGCAGAGAATTCGTTCGATACATACTCTCAACCAACAAATTTTAACTTACCAATACACCAGAAACAATACCCTCAATTCGATTCAAATAACACAAATTAGAACGAACCTTGCATAGTTTTAAAGCCATGAATCTCTGAACCAACAAGCTGAGATGATGGTACGGCAAGTTCCATCGCCAAAATCAACCCCAAAGGATACAAATATTATGCAGTTTAACAAACAATTAAACCCAAAATGAATGATTCTTCACCACAAGAATCAAATTCAGTAAGAAGTCAATCAAAATACGTAATCGATGCAAGCACCGACCACAAAAATCGAAGCTCAGAAGCCGTATATTCGTACAGAAATTGCAGGAAAAAAAGGGACGACTGAGGGAGAACCAATAATGGGTGTTTAAAGCTGTTAGAAAAATAGATAAATAAAAAATAATTAAAATCAAAATTAAAATAAAAACTAAAATCAAAACTAAAATCAAAATTAAAATTAAAATTAAAATAATGGTGTCTAAAGCATAGGTCATAGGTGGGTCAGTAGCGTGTCAATTATGTCTAGTTTTCTTCTTACCTTTCGGCTTTTGGTCATTTGGTGTGAAATCAAATTAGTCTTTTTCACAATGAAAAATGTTAAAATCATATTTAAAAAATGTCACAAGAATAGACTAATTACCTTTTCTTTTCTTATAAAATGGTTATCTCCATACCACAAAAACATATTTTAACATCTGTTGTCACCTATTTGTTTTGTATTGGTTACTATAGGGTATATAAGTCTACAATCTTAAATTTCACAGACATTCTGTTAACACTGAAAATCCTATATGGTTCGTAGAGATCTATATGACCCGTATATGTTTTTAAAAAAAATAAAATTTTGTTGTTTATTATCGTTTTGGAATGTCAAAGTTTTTAAATAAATTTTAGAGTGAATTTTCGAGATGGACTCTATGATCTGATAGTATTTCATTTTGATCCCTAAGTTTCATAAATTATTTATATGGTCCTAACCCTTAAAAATTTGTACCACATACAACTTCAAAATTTTACTAGACCGCCATGAAAGCTCGTGTTTATCTCTTCAAGTTCATCCCACTTTCTTCCAATTCTCATTTGGTAACTCTCTTAAACTTGGTTTGGTTGAAATCTTTACTAGATGCTTTGCACTTATGTAGGGCATCAGATAGTCTTTTAACTTGCTTATTTATTGCATGTTTTCAACAAATTAAAACACATTATTTTTTGTTGACAAATTATTTCCGAAATTATATGGTAATTGTGTGTGTATGTGTATTATAATCTATTATATTGTTGCCGCCAATACCAAAATCATTCATATAAACATTTAAAAAACACAAGAAAAAGCACTGTCACTATATTGAGAAAAGAGAATCAGAAATAGGCACTAAAGACGAGTAAAGATTTGGTGCAACAAACATGTTTTTGTAAGGGTTTAATCAAACTTGCATCAAGTAATTCAAAACTTCATAATGAAAATATAATTATGACATATGACAATGATGATGATTTAAACAAAGATAATGATAATGATAAGTAAGAACACTTACTTTGACTATTATCTACAAATAGTTGTTCGTAAAGCCAATTGTAGTTATAGTCGTAAAGTATTGCGACGAAGAGTCACACAAATTCCACCACCTTAAGCTTCCAACCAAAAGAATCATTGTCGTATATCCCTATTAATTTAAACGGACAATCAATTTTTTGCGACCGATACGCCTTAATATGGTTGTACTATTTTATTCACCATCACGATCACACACAATCCGTAATTTGTTGAGCTCGTTGGTGCTCTTCTTTTTCTTCAATCATCCAGTAACTATGACGTATCCATTGTCATGTGCTCTGTTTTTTATCTATGTTGTTAACTCTTCCATAGATATAAATATATGAAAACAATGTTGCCATGAAACTCATATACATATAACAAAAAGCAAGGGAAAAATCTTTTACCTCATTAGTTTTCATGTCCTGTTCAGGTACACAACCTTTGATTACTCATTGTTACCCGCAATTTGGGGTGGGTATGAATGTACCAACACATCTATTCTCTTTAATTATGTTAGGATCGACATAAGGTTCCTAGTTCAATTCAAATTGCTAGTATAAAGATTGAGTCGCAAGCTCTTTGTAAAGATCTGGCAGTCTTGCTCGACTTAGAGTCTGAGACAATTGCATACCAGTCTCATCCTTAAAAACATTGCGATTAGTTTATCATTTGATTAATAATAAAACAACTAAGTTTACAGTTTTATACCTAATTAGATTCTACTACTCGTTAAACATCTGAATATTGACTAAAAAATGTCTCCGTCCCACCACGACATTTTTTTTGATTGAATGAATGGTAGCCAAATAAGAAATAATAACCTCAAATTCAAATGAAATAAAGAAAAACTTGTTTCAAATGAATCATAAATGAACTTGTATATTGATGATTTTAAAGAGGAATAAAAGGTCGCGTCAAATAATTCGTAAGTTGGTTTATGCATTGTGTTCATTATACACGTTTTAACATTAAAAGCCACACATAGGCATGTACACTACGTTTAAGAAAGACCTAAACGTGGTTTAGAGGCCTACTCACGTCGTTTCTTGTATAATCTGCCGACAAAAGGACTGCAGAATGTCAGAATTCGTATATATACGCCACGTACAGATCACAATGTGGTGTATAGGTCTAATCATTGTTCTTTCGATCGACAGAGTCTCATACACTTGCTTTGTATACGTCTCATAGAGGCCTATATGAGGCGTTTTAAGAGTGTGAAAATATGTGTTTTGGCCGTAAGAATAACACCACCGATAAATAAATAATTAAATACCCATCCAGTGGCAGACCCTGAATTTTTTTTCATGTGGGGCGAAATTTTTTTAAAATTGTTTAAGGTTCGGCATATAATTTTCTTTTCTATTTTGTTCAGATCGGGTTAAGTCGAATCGGGACGGGTTATGTTAAAAAAACAATCAAACTAAATTCCATATATAAAATCTTAATAAAAATACATTACAACTAAAGTTGTTCAGTTCAACCAAGCCATCAGAAAAAGTAGGTTGGGTAACATATTAGAACAGATGTGAGTTAGGATGTCAGGATGAGTTTTAAGAAAAATTAGTTTTGATTCAAATGAGTCATTTTATAAAACATCAATTTCGTTCAAGTTAAAATGATTTGTAACTAAACAAATAGTTTAATTAAATAATTTTTATTAATTTTCTCATCAAATATAATATTAATCATCGTTACATGTTTGAATGTTATATTCATATAGTTTTTAAGTTATTCATCTTGTTGTAGGTTAAGATTGTCATGCCTAGTTGTTCTCTACGAGATTTATTTTTTAAAATCTATAAAAAACATCTATAAAATTTTGTTTAAGTAACTCTTTCTACAAAAAAAAAAAAAAAAAAACAAGTATGGTTATCACTAAAATTATCATCACAAGTATGATTATGCAAATTTAAAAGGGACGGTTGCAAAATATTAAAGATGTACAACGTTATAAAACATAATTTCAAAGAATGGTTTTTAATTTTTTTATGTTTGTATTCAGCTTTTTTGGTGCTATGTATAGATATTTATCACGAAATATGAATGAACCTACGACGAACAATGTTCAAGAGTTTTGGATATATGAGATCATGTTGTCATAGCGTATAACATGTGCAGACAATAGTAATTTTACACATAAAACCAAAATACATTTTTTCAGCACAAGTCCTTTAGCAATTTTTACATATTTAACTCCCTTGAAATGTTAAATTTGAATAAAACAAGAAGAGTTATCCGCGAAGCAAATCAACTAAAGCCCTATGTTGTAACGTGATGGTTGAAACATAGATATAAACATTATTATACTTATAATATACGTTGCGGTATAACACCCTAAAAATTAGTGTAACCAGAAAGATTTATAAAAAACCATGACGTCGTGCTGACATGTTTAGTAACATCATTACATGTGTTGCATCGACAATTGATAATAAGATGCCTAAGTGCATAAAAGAATTATATAAGTTGGGGGAGTCCGATTTTAGAGGTTTAAACGTTTACAAAAATAACAATATGTCTTGTATGATACAGTATAATAATTTAAAAAAAACGTGGTGCATCATTTACTTGACATTAAAGTGGTAGTCCATTTTTATAATATTTATTGTGATAATTAATTTTTAATATCCTATATGTTATTATGTTAATAATTAGTTGCTTGTATGAAATTAAGTCTTTAATATTTTATTTTAGAATACTAAATATTTCATGAAAAATAAAATACAAATTACGTTAGGTTCTTACAAGTCTTGAAACTTGTTAAAATATTTTGTTTGTGTTTACAATACATTTTACTAAATTTTTTATTTGCATTTCTATATTGTTTAAAAAATGGTTTGTTATACATTGAAATCCTAAATTTCTATCCTAACTACCAAAACACTTGAATAATAAACAAACATCCAAAGCCACATCAAATCAAAGTATGGTGTTTTGTGATGCTAAACAAATAACACAACATATTAAATTTGACAAAGATTCTTTGGTATGAAGCTTTGTTGTATACCTTGTTTCACAGTCTTTTTGAGCTTCATTTTTCAAGTCTTCATGTGATCACATTTTTCCAAGTAAAAAAAAATACAAATCGGTTCCAACACTTAGAAAAATAAATTATTAGATATCTAAACAGAAAAAATATATATATTACTATATATATTAAAAAGAGTAAATTGTCATTTTAGTCTATATGGTTTGGTCTTTTTTATCATTTTAGTACAAAAGTTTAAATTTTTATTATTTTCGTCTTTTTGGTTTACGTTTTATTGTAATTTTCATTCATGTGGTTTTATCATTTTTTGTCATTTTAGTCCAAAATTTAAATTCATATGACAGAAATTACAAAAAAAGCCCCAAAAAGACAAAAACATTGAAATTTAAACTTTTGAATTAAAATGACATAAGTAAACAAATCATTTACTCTATTAAAAATTTAGGAGAGGAATAGTGCAGGTTGTCATTTTGAGATTTTTTTTGCATTCTGGTTTGGCTTTTATAATCGAATATATTTTTACAGGGAAGCATTTAAGACTTTGCGGAAGAATGATAACCGTTTTTTTATTTTTTTTTTTAATTTTGCATTTAGACATTTAATATTGTGTTGGTTATTAGCACAATACGCAACGGATAAACCATTATTTTTATTATACACAAAACACTCTCAAAGTCTCAATGGTCCATCGATCGTATCAACACATGATGAAAACAAAGAAGAGTAAAATGTCATTTTATTCCTCGTGGTTTGATAATTTTTACCATTTTAGTCTAATAGTTTAAATTTTGTCATTTTTGTCATTATGGTTTTCACTTTATTGTCATTTTCGTCCCTATGGTTTGGTTAATTTTGCTATTTAGTCCAAAAGTTTAAAATTTAGTTGGACTAAAATAGCAATAAAATGAAAATCATAATGACCAAAATGACAATAAAATGAAACATTAATGACCAAAATGACAAAATTTAAATTATTGTACTAAAATGACAAAAGTTGTCAAATCATAGGGACTAAAATGACATTTTACTCAAACAAATATTAAACAAAAGGAAATAAACTTGTTCTATCATATATTATTATTATATTATTTTCTTACATTCCCTAATAACTTTAATCAAATTATGCATATAAAAAATTTCAAATACGTAGTGGCTCGAAATCATATCTATAACACACGTATGTTACCAGTTCTTATTATTTCTAAATAACTAACGAATGCATTTTAAGCTCCCTGATCACCCAGGTAAACCTAATGACTAAAGGTCACCTATGTCCACGAAACGCAGGCAACATTGTTAACACGGCCTGTCCATCATTTCAAAGAAAACCCGCCATCTGAAGACCCACTCTGATAAAGCAGCTGACCCATGTAAAACATATTGTTTCAAGTAAGACTTGAACTCGTGACATTCACATCTAAAAACTATGAAATTGTCTCCTCTCAAATCAATTCAATTAGAGTTCGGCATATGTTACTACAAGTTATTATTGTAGTGTTTTTTAATCATTAAAAGCCGATGCACATCATGCACTCATTTTGTTTATATATAATTAATGTTCAAATTATGTCTGTTATCGCGACTAAAATTTAAATATAGTATTTTTTTGTTAAATCATAAAATAAAAAACTGTTACCGAATAAACATGGATTAGATAACTTATAATTGCTAGGGATGGAGGTTAGGTGTAGTGATAAGGTGTTCTCATATCAAACAAAAAAATTGTGGGTTCGAGTCTTAAGAGTGACAACATTATCCTAGATTATGCAGGTGTCATCAATTTTTATTCTAGATATTCTACGTGTTAGACGTTTAAAAAAATAATAATATTTTTGTCATTTCTAGAAATCGCAAACAAAACACAATATCTTGTTATCTATATACATTGAACTTTATGTTAAAATATATCGTTTACTCATTTTCATGGTCTATTTAAGTATGCATTGTAATCGACTTTCCACCTACCAAAATGTCCACAATTTCATATGCAAATTCATGACTGACTACGAATTAAAGCAAGTGGGCCTATGACACTTATGTTTCTTGAGTTAACATATAAATTATTAAACATCGTTTTCTATGTGAGAAAAATAAAATATCTCTAATGTTTTCTTTATATGAAAAAATAAAATATGTGTGATGTTTAGGCCATTCGTACGATTTCTCTCGGTGCTAACTTTTGATGAAAAAGCGATTTCACTCTTTGTGAATGTGTGATAAAAAAGTGTTAGACACATACATGTCATCTAAGTAATGTAACAATAATGATAATGATACGTAATAAGAGTGTGATGGTGGTATTGAATTATTATTCATTATTAATTATTTTTAATTACATTATTAATATATAGGGTTGCTTTTAAATTGAGTATCTAAAACAAAAATATTTTTAATAAACCATAAAAAAACATTAATATTAAAGTTAGGTTTTTATTTCACCCTTACAACATAATAACTAAAAACTTCATTAAATACCAATGATCCTTAGCTCAAGCGGTTGAGGGGAGGTACTCTGTGACTTCAATATTGGGGAGGTCACGGGTTCAAGTCCTGACATAGACAAAATAGGGGTTCCATGCTAGGCTATGGGGTTTTCTCTCACCTATGGTGGGTTTCCTCCTATGGGGTGTGGATATGATCGGGTGGGTCTATGACCCGTCAGTGATCCAAATTGCCGTTCAAAAAAAAAAAACTTCATTAAATATAAACATTAATTTCTTTCCATCATAATAATTAAGAGAATCATAAAATAATAAAAAAAATGCGTATTGACTCATTTTGGATTGATGATGCATTAATATAAATTAATGCGATGGATGTTATTTATCATTCATTGAATTATGTATATCTATGTTGAAGTATTGTTGAAATAATGTATGTAACTAACTAGTGAATTAATGTAAAAAAGGTTGTTTGGAACTGAAAAGAAGTAAATGAAACTAGAGAGGTAAATCTTATCAAAACTTTTAATTTAATTATATAAATATATATTTTAACGGCGACGATCCTAAATACTACGTATGTTATCTTAACAGGGCCCACTGGGTAGAGGTAAAACGTGATCACTCCAGATGCGCGTGACTCCTGGAATGGGTAAACTTTCGCCGCCCATTGGTTCAGAACCCGAGATTAAGCTTAAGATTCCTTCTCTCACCTGGATGTCGTTTAAATCGCCCCTGGGCTCGAACCCATGACCTCTCAGTCACAAGGTAAAACCCCAACTAATATGCTGAAATACATATCAGATTTTAGTTGGTTAAAATTGGGTGCATACTTGTGTGGGCGATAACCAGAGAATAGAAAGGAAAGGAGATTAAACATCCAACAACAATATCCACAAATTCCTTTTGATTTTGAGTTGGATTTCAAATCTATTAGCCTAGTAAATCAACGTTTCTATCTGCCTTGTAAATCAAGGTTTCTATAGACACATGATATGTTTCTACAGAATTTTAACTTTGATTTTTCGTTTCTCCTTTTAAATACATTTTATATTAAATATTAAATATAGTTTTATACATTTTTAAATTAAAAAAGAATTTTAAATACATTAAATATATTAATTTTAAAAAGCATTTAAAAAACCAAATTATTATAAAAAATAAAATTCAAAAAAATAGGTTTTTAAAACGAAATGGTTAAACAAACAAAATATTTATAAAAATAATGTATAAAAAATAGT
Source organism: Mikania micrantha (assembly GCA_009363875.1). Taxonomy (NCBI): domain Eukaryota; kingdom Viridiplantae; phylum Streptophyta; class Magnoliopsida; order Asterales; family Asteraceae; genus Mikania; species Mikania micrantha. The sequence goes on from SZYD01001441.1 coordinate 13,668, forward strand.
ATTATTATTTATTAATTAAAATATTATATTATACAAAATTTCAATCATACATTATATTAAAAAATCATCTATAAATTTTTATTAGTGACTATTTATTATATTATTATTAAAACTCATGTAATACATGAGGTATTAACCACTTTTTTGAAAACCGGACCGGCCGGTCGGACCGACAACCGGTGGGTGAACCAGTCCGGTTAGGGGTTTTGGGCGAACCGGTGGTTGAACCGTTTTTTTTAAATTTTATTATTATTTTTTTTATTTTATATGTATATATATATATATATATATATATTAATAAAATGTATATAAAATCATCTGGTTCTTAAATTCGGTTTGACCGTTCTGACCGGTCGGACTTCTGACCGGTAACCATCATCATTGGTGCAATCTAACCTTGAGAGTGACATGTATATTATCTTAAGAAAACTTTGTCCATGCTTTTGGGAATGCTTCCCCCTCCATTGTTAATAGTATTGGGCCTCAAAAGTTGCTTGGATTCATTTTTAAAATATAGAAACAATGTAGAGAAAACGTAGAGAGATTCTTAAATATAAGATAAATTTAGGAGATAGTGTGATATTTATAGTTGTAAAATTTGTAGTCTTTAATTACTTATATTTAATGTTATGCTCGTTATAGTAAGGTAGGGGAACCATGCCCTAATTGAGTCTTCTAGTATTGTAGCGCCTTATTTGCAGTGTACGTATATAATGTGTGTGTGGGGTAATGATCTGTTATTAACCCACTATAAAGTAAATCATTAACTTTTACAAAATCAACTCAAATCTTTGATTTTTTATGACATTTATTATATAAATATAGGGGGTGTTCTTTTTTGTGTTTTTGTTAATTCGCAAGCATTTAAAATATAAATCAAGTGTAACATGTTACACAATTAATATTTATTTACTGTTACGACACTTACACTGACGTAAGATTCTAATCGGTGATGAATTTGCACAAACACATAAAATAACATATTCTTGTACGTGTGTAATAAAGATCATGAAAATAAACCTAAGATTTGGCTTGATCTTGTCGGAGTTAATCGGGTTTTTTCAATTAAGGCGGATTACTATTTGAGCTTAATCCAATATATATATAAGGGAGAGATATTTTAAGAAGGCTAAAAACCATGAGAAGTGTGAGAAGCAATAAGGAAGTGACATGTGTACATTATGTTAAAGGGTATAGATGTCAAAATAAAAAAGAATGTTGCACATGCAAGTCACATGCAACTTTATTCATTTTTTTTAAACATTCGTAACTATTTTACACATTAACATTTTTTTAAAAAAATTACACCATAAAATCAAGCGTTTTTTTTACCTTTTTAACGAATATAATATTGCTATATTAAAAAAATTTACAAAACTAGATGTTCATGAAATTGCGTTTTTATGTTGTTTTTGAACACTGTTAGCAGAACATAAAACACCACAGGGTATTTTATGGTGTTTTTGAATGCAAAAAACACCATAAACACTTAAGTTTAAACCTGGTATTTTTTAAGTTTCGTTTTATGCTATTATCGAATAAAATATATTGAAAAACACCATAAAGCAAATTTATGCTTGATTTTATGCTGTTTTTGCTTTATGGTGTTTTTGCAGGATGAAACTAAATGTTTTATGGTGTTTTTGAGCACTAAACAAAATAATAACGCTTAATTTTGCACTTGTTGTTTTTAAACTACATAATTTTACATAGGGGCATTTTATGGCGTTTTCTATATGTATTTGCTGAATAAAAACACGGCATGTATTTTAAAGATAAAATACCATAAAACATTGTTATTCGAAGAAAATTGTGAACTTAAGAAAAAACATATACATAAACACCATAAAGCATCATTTTTCTTTTTGTTTATTCATTAAAAAACACTATAAAACAAGTAATTTTATGAACATCAAAAAAACCATAAAATGTTTAGTTTTCATGCACCTACGATAAAACACCAAAATTCGCAAAACACCACGTTGATTTACAAAATAAAACGAATGTTTGTATTCAACAACATGTACATTTGCTGAATGAAAACACCATGTGTATTTCCAAGATAAAAACACCATAAAATATTGTTATCTGAGAAAAATTTAGAAGTGACGTAAAATAAACACCATAAAACATTTGTTAACATTTTTGTTTATTTAGTGAAAAACATCAAAGTGTTTTATGAGCATTCAAAAAAACACCGTAAACGCTAAGTTTCATTAACCTACGAAAAAACACCATAAAAAACCAGTTTCTTAAAACAGAACAAAAACGCCATAAAATGTCTATAAAATGTCTTGTGGTGTTTTATGTTCTGCTAGTAGTGTTTCAAAAACGTCATAAAAATGCAAGTTTTATGAACATCTAGTTTTGTTAATTTTTTTAAACAATTAATATTATACTCGTTATAAAAATAAAGAAATGCTCGATTTTATTGTGTAACTTTTTTAAAAAAATAATAACGTATAAAAAAAGTTATGAACGTTTAAAAAAGATGGAGGAAAATGCATGTGACTTGCATGTGCAGATTTTTTGCTAGATCTTCCCATTCTACCCTTACTGATGGTTTTAACTTATAATTAATTACGAAAATACCACCAGATTAATCTCAACCACAAAACAAATTGATCTAATGGTTGAGATCCCTTCTCACACACATATATATATAGGTTATTACATATATGTAATTTGTATGTTACACATACTCATTACATGTATGTAACTTTATAAGTTACGTACAAAGTTTTTTGAGTTATATATACGTAACTTCGTGATCTACATATTTAAAAAAAATGTTTTATTTTAACATTTCTAACCTTATCATAAAAAATTATGAATTTTTTTAAAAATATTTATTGGTTATTATAAGTTTTATTGGTTTTCTCCAAAATGAGGAGTTTTCTCATGAACATTTCTCTACACACACATATGTATATATGTATATATGAGTCCTTAAGGGACAAAAGTAAAACTACACTAATTTTAACGTTACTTTACTTATTTTGTGAAAAAAACGTTAAAAGCGTTGAGATAATTAACTTCAAATGATAAGAGGTAAGGTTTGTCTCAATCCTTTCAATTAAACCTTACTGAAAAGTAAGAATATGCTGAGTAAGTTTGTTTGTTTATGTTGCTACCACCGCACCAGCCATCGGGGGTGATGTTGAATGCGTGCTGAGGCCATGATGTCTCCCACTACGCCTCAAGTTGAATGGAATTTCATAATTGCTTTCATTTTCTAAACTCACATGTAAACTAAAATGATTAAAAGTCACTTATTAGAGTTCTTATTTACCAGAACTTGATTTGAAACTCACCCAAAAAGCGAACTTTAAGAATAAAAAACAATTGACACTCTAATATTTTAAAAACTTTATGTTTCTAGCAAAAATTTAAAAATTTCTTTTGTGTTTTTTAAGATTATATGATTTATTAATATACTAGATTAAAAACTTTTGTATTACATATGTTAAATAAATAAATTGTAAAATTATTTATTTTAAATAGAATATCATATATTTCTTAAATATATTTATAGAAAAACATAACTTATAATGTAATCATATTATTTACTAAAGTAAATAAAATGATTATTGTTTACTAAAAGAAAGAGGAAAAAATTAAAATTTGAAATAAGTGTCATAAGCATCTAAAAGGAGAGAGACGTGAAACCAATTTTAAGATGCTCTATTAACATAACATGTGTTTTTAAAAGCCTTTATTTGTAAGAATATGCATATTTTTTTTAAATACGGGTCATTATTTAGGTAATTCGGGTGTGTGTCACCTATTCGCCAAGCGTTATACACGTTACAAAATACTAAACAAATTGTAACCAAACTAGAATATGCATTTGTTAGACTAAATATATTTAATATGTAGCACTCATGATTATTTATCTAATTGATCAATTAATTAAATACTCACCTAGATAGGTAATTATACGATGGACATAATTACCCTTACTATCATAATTAGGGTTTCCCTTTGGGTGTATATAAAGGAGACTTAGGCTTCTTATTTGACTAATGCCAACATCATTCACGAATTCCTTACTCTAAGAATTCGTAACCCTCAAAGCCTCTCCATCTCATTCCATCCTAACTGTACACCCTAAACGGGAACCCAATCGATCCGGTAAAGACTCGTATCAAGAAACGATGTCAGGAATCAACAATACTTTCACTGCATTCACAAGTTTCATCTAATCTCACATTTATTGTTATGTTTTCGTATATATTCATGTTTATAATCAAAGGAATCGATCAACAACATTACTTTATAAACTTCAAATGTTTAAGTTTAGAGATTTTGCAATAGATTTACGTTTTCATGCGATGCGTTGTTTCTTCAAAGAATGGGTAATCTATGATACTAATTTGCTTAATGCCTAGGTTTGGACTTAAGATATTTTATCGAAGAGGCAAAATTTTTCACTAGTTTGCTTGTGTTATGTCTATAGGTGGCAATTTTTACCCATTTCAAAGGAATTGGGTTGGTTTGGGTAAACAATTATTGTATAACGGGTTAATTGAAAGGGAAAATTAACAAATTAGTCAAACTTGACCACCCTTTTACCAAAATAATTACTCAAATTCCGGCCCCTTAAACGCCTCTTTAGACGCCATTTTTTAGTACTTTTTGTAAACATACGGGCCCACATGTCGGCGGCCAAATAGGTGTCTTAAGACCCCTTTTTCTACCGTCGTCTTAGACGCCCTTTTAGACGCCACTTTAGACTCCGCTTTACACACTACTTTACTATATTTGACAGAAAAATGACGTCTAAAGTGGCGTCTAAGACGCCGGTAGAAAAGGGTTTTTAAGACACCCATTTAGACCCAGACAAAGCCGCCGACATGTGGGTTCGTATGTTTATAAAAAGTACAGAAAAAGGGTGTCTAAAGTGACGTCTAAAGCGGCGTCTTAGACGCTGGAATTTGAGTGGTTAGTTTGGTAAAAAGTAGGAATGGCAAAAAAACCCGCACCCGATGGGTTTACCCGAAACCCGCTACATATGAGACGGGTATTCCCAAACCCGATAGGTATTGGGCCGGGTATGAGATTAATTTTTCAAATTTTCGCGGGTATGGGACAGGCTTGGGATTTGCTCATATACCCGTTTACCCAGCTCGATTACCCGATTATATATACCCGTTTACCCGTCCTATGTACCCGATTATAAATACCCATTTATATACATTTGAATTAGATAGAATTTGTTTCTTTTTTATTCTTTTTGAACTTTAGAAATTGTTCATATAATTTGTTTCTTTTTTACCTTTGTTTTTTTTGGCAACTGCAATATATTTTTTGAACCATTTTGTTGATTGCTATTTTTTGTTTATCTTGAACTATGGTAATCAACTTATGACATTTTGAAATTTCATGTTATTTGATATATTAATAGATTGTTCTTGGCATGTTTAACATATAGTTTTTGGTTATATAAAAATAAATTTATTATTAGTTACCTGATACCCGATGTGTTTTAAGCCAGTTATTCTCAACAAGTATATTTAGCTAAACCCGCTGGGATACCCGAAACCCACCGGAATACCTGATACCCGACGGGTAAATACCCGATAGATACCCGATGGGCTTTGGGACATGTATGAGACATACTTTTATAAACGGGTATGAGACTGGGATTACTCAAACCCGTCCCAAACCCGGCCTATTGCCATCCCTGGTAAAAAGGTGGTCAACTTTGACTAATTTGGTAATTTTTCCTAATTAAAATGGGTAATATCATAATATTGAATGTGTTGAGATGTGTAGCACTTAAACACAATAAGGGTCAAGATGGGTAAACAAAAAACTATGTAAATGCAATGGATTCAAACATTTAAGAATGATTAATAACATATTTGATGAGAAAATCACTAAAAACTATCCAAATGGACTATTTGTTTACTTATAACAAATCTTAAGTTAAACTAAATTGATGTTTTTTAAGAACAATCCATTTAGACTAGAACTGATTTTGCTTAAAACTCGTTTTGACCCGCACCAATCTTAACCCGAACCCGTTTTCACCCGTTACCTAACCCAGCCCAATCCGCACATTTTGCCAGGCATAGTTATGTCTAGTTAATTCACATATTATACACAATGTCATGACCTTTTACACAACTCAGATTAACTGTTTCTAATGCTTGAATAAAGTTATCGCGTAATCATATTACGTACTTTTCTTGTTCGTGAATTATGGCGTTCATTCACTTGACACTTTCTTTATTCTACTAAAATTATATGTCTAATAAAAAACTAAAAGTATATGTATTTTTTGTATAGATTTTTGAGTTGGTATATTATTATATTTATTGTTATCATACTCTTTAAAAAACATTGCTTAGACCATCCCCATTGGTGATCTAGATTGGGTTGTGACACTATTCAAAAATCAAAAAAAAAAAGAAAAAATGGAAAAGCTTTCAAATAGCTCGATCTGGTCGCTCCTACAACCTGGATTGCAACCCAATAAATTTGTTTTTTTTTTCTTTTTCTTTTTCTTTTTTTACTTTAACATAATTAGCTTTAGTTAATCTTATTTTATTCAATAAATACTAATAATTAACATTTTTAAAAAATCTGAAAACATAGTCTTGATCAATTTTTTTAATGAACATGTCGGTATAAATTTTGTTAAAAACGAAATTCGTTTCAAAAATGTATTTTTAAAATAAAATGAAGAAAAAATTACACAGATCGTCCTTTATGTTTTGAGCATTTTTCACTACTTGTCCTTTTCGTTTAAAATTGACTTAAATCATCCTTTATGTTTCTAAATGTTGCTCGTTTCGTCCTTTTGCGTTAGCCCCGTTAAAAATTACATTTAAATAGACATGCAATGCACATTAAGGTATTTTTTTGTTTTTCTATAAGTTAGAAAGACTATTTGCATGATTGATTGCCGTGAGAATGGTGGGTAGGGAGAGACAAATGAGTTAATTGATTTGGGTTTGACCATGAAAATCTCATTCTTGGGTTAATTGATCCACCATTGGGATTGAACCAGAAGATTTTTCGTTCCGATTAGTCGATTTGCGGGTTAATTGATCTCGGTTTGACCATGAAAACCTCATTCTTGGGAGCTTATTGAGAAAAAATTAACGGGGTGTGAACGAAAAGGACAAGTAGTGAAAAAAACTTAAAACATAAAGGACGATTTATGTAATTTACTCAAACATAAAGGATGATTTAAGTCAGTTTTGAACGAAAAGGACAAGTAGTGAAAAATGCTCAAAACATAAAGGACGATTTGTGTAATTTACTCTAAAATGAATATAAACAATAATTGATTTATCTTATATAAAACTTGAAAGTTTTTTTATTGGTTTATAAAATTTCTAGATCAAACTTATTATCTAAAGAATCATAAATTATATTTATTTAATAAAAACTAAAAAATCTAATAACTTTTAATAAAAACTAAAAATCATAAATTGTATATATTTAATAAAAAATAGTAAAGATTATGTTGTTAATGAGAGTAAAAATTTAGGCTTGATTGGGTTGTGTAGGTTGAAGAGAGAGAAATTAATTTTTTATTAAAAGGTTGGGTTGGATTAGATTGTGAATGGGGATGGTCTTATAATAGAGGGTCGTAATGTATTTTGTCACATACTAATTCATACATAACAAGTTGAGAGCGGATGTTATAACCTTCGAAATTTTACATATGAAATTATTCTAAAAATAAAAGTTAGGGGCAGTTACGTTACATATATCTCCCCTATAAACTTCATAAGTTACATATATCCATGATTCAAAAAATAAATTTACATATATATCCTCTTATCTGACCTTTTAAACTTTATGTATCCCTTTTTCTAAATTTTTAAATTACATATATCCATTTATCTATGGAAGGAAAATTACTTAATGAAATTTTATCTAACATTGTTACAATGTTGTACATGTTAACCTAAGTTTAAAGTGCTACGGATTAATGGAGTAGTGCGTCACTTTTTGAGATCATATGTTAATAGTAACATAGTTATATTGTTGTTTTTTGAGCATATAGATCTAGAGGCGGGCAAAAAAAAGTTTTGGAAAGGCTTGACTATCAAACCGAAACCGGTCGTATCCAAACCGGTACGTACAGATGATTTTGGTTTCTTAGATAAACAAATCCATAACTGCTTCCACTTTTACCCGGCCAAATCAGAACCAAAAACCGATAAAAAAGGTCAAGAACCCAAACTTAACACGAATTGGTTACATAAAAAAAAGGGTTTGTGCACCTCTATATGGATCCGACATAACATTCATTGCTACATTCCAAGGTAGGTTAATAGTTTATCATTTATAAGTAAAGTTGTAAATTATAGTTAAGCAAGTATCAACACATGCTTGAATATTTAAAGTCTAATGAAAACAAGAATTTTTTAAGAAAAAAAATTAATAAAGTAGGTCACGATAGTTATAAACCAACTTGCTTTGATACCACTTGTTACTCTACCATTGATGGTCTCATTCATCGCTTTACAGAGGACCACTCACATTGATTCTTAGTTATGTTGTGTTGTAAATTGAGTTGAATCACCATCATATGGTCTTGAAACTTTATTGTGACACATGATCATTCTATGTTTATTTTCCATTAAAGTGAATTATATTTATTGGGTAGAAGATAAAGCATTGTTGAAGTACAAGTATGAAATACTAAGAGACCTTTTATAATAATCTTTGAGGTCTTAATTCATGTTGTTTGGATTTGTCTTCAAATGTCATTGAAGACTTCAAACAATTTTTTACTTCACCACTACTACACGCAACACTTTATTATTCTTCAATTCTTCTTACTAAGGGTTTCAAGCATAATAATGACTCTTTTGACTTTCTTGTAAAACACAGGCTTTGAATCTGAACCGATATTTAATAAGACAATACCATGTTTTTTACCCATTTGTGAAATTTCTTCAAGATTGGGCCCAAAATACACTCCAAAGCATTAAATCTGAAAAGACGATTGAACTCTCATCATGGGTGTCGTCGTTTCAAGCCATTAAAAAAATCTAACTAGCTTGGGCCGGATGTTGAAAAAATTTTAACACGTCCCTTGTTAGGGTTTGTTTTATTAAATCATGTAAAATCAATCTTCTCAACAAACATAGAGTATGAAACAAAAATCACATAGAAAACATCTTGAAGCAATTAAAAAAATAAAAACTGGCAAAAATAAACTAAACCTAAAAAGTACAAAAATAATATGGAATCTTGAAGTTAGCATTCATCTGCCATTGCACAAAATCTAAAATCTTCAAAAACTACTGCCTAGTGGGTCATGAAAATCCAGAAAAATCAATATCTAGATTTATTGTCAAACCTACGAATACTTAAATAGTCTCTTATACACATATGTGGACATCTACTTATGAATTCTACATTCTGTATAGTTTTTCAGAAAATACAATTTTTTATAAATATTATTCTAAGTTTAACAAATTTTAAACAATATAAACTTTAAAACAATATAAACTAGTATTTTTAGAAATATATTTTCTACATAAATATTCTTTAATTTGAAATTCTCTTTGAATCATTCAAAAGTATTAAATGAATTTCTAAAATCATGATTTTTTTTTTGACCCTTACTATTAGAAGTGTTATTTTTGTGACATTGGTGCCAGAATTTAATGACGTGATTAATATGTAGTAATAATTGAGAGGCATTCTATTTTTACTTCATAGCATAACAAGATTCTTCACACATTTGTCCGTTTTTAATCGGTTGGATATTTTACCATATTGGCAAATTTCGGGTTCAAAGTTGTTAGAACAAGATTCTTTTTTCCGGTTAGAATTCAATGACATGATGAATGGACAATAAAGATTGATATTGCTCTAATTTTAATTCAATTTTAGTTTTATGTAATTATGTGAATGAGTTCTTGTGTATCTGGTTTTGTTTGAGGAGGTGCAATTTTATTAGAGTTTTAATTTGATATACACACACATACACACTGGCGGTCCGACCGGAAAACGCGGTTGAACCGGCTATTTAGTTATATAATATTTAGAATTTTTTTAAAATTTTCTTTATACTATACGTATACATATATTATTTTTGACGTCATCCGATTTTTAAATTTGGCCCAAACCATGACCGCTAAGCAGTAAAGAGATCGGTTCAACGTCCGGCTCGGTTTTAAAAACATTGACCTTTTATACTATTACTTACTTTTTCATTTATTTTTCATAATTCCTTAATAGTCATGAATTGAAACTTTCTTAAAACTTCGTCTATTTTTGTCTTTAAACATATTTGTTGTAACTTTTGAAACTCATATGACAGTAATATAATCAAATCAATAGTAATTATATAAGAAATGTAGAATTATTTTCATCCAATATAAAATATATTCATCAACGCAAAAAATGACATTTTATTAGGTGGTCATGAAAATCCAGAAATCTATAGCTAGATTTGTTGTCAAACATACTAATATGACCTAAATAGTTTCTTACACACGTGTGTAGACATCTAATTATAAATTCTACATTTCTAGATAGTTTTCCACAAAATATTATTTTTTATAAACTTTATTCTAAGTTTAACAATTTTTGAACAATATAAGCTTTAAAACAATATAAACTAGTATTTTTAAAATTATATTTTTGTATATAACTATTCTTTGATTTGAAATTCTCTTTGAAGCATTCAAGAGTACCCGAATCTACCTTTCATTAAATGAATTTGTAAAATCATGAAAAAAATATTACTTTGACCCTTTTTATTACCGTGGTTTGGGTGTGACAATTCAATGACACGATGAATAGATAATAATAATTGATGCTAAAGAGTTCAGAGGTATTCTTTTTTAACTTTATATAATAACAATATTCTTCACACATTTGTCCGTCTTTAATCGGTAAGATATTTTACCATATTGGCCAATTTCCGGTTCAAAGTTATTGTAACAAGATTTTTTTGTCAGGTCATAGACGTGATGGATGGGGTAATAATAATTGATATTACTCTAATTTTAGTTCAATTTAAGTTTTTTGTAATTATGTCGAGTTCTTTTGTATATGATTTTGTTCGAGGCTTTGCAATTTTTTGAATTTTTCATTTTGAAAAGACATACATATATGATAATGGGCCGGTCCGACCGACAGTCCAACCGAAAAACGCGGTTGAACATCTTATTTAGTTATTTACTATATTGATTTTTTCAACTTTTATTTATATTATAAATGCACATATAATATTTACGGTGTCATCCGGTAATCCGGTGCAAACTGTTTGACCACTAAGCAGTAAAGACACCGATTCAACGTCCGGTTTAGTATTATAAACATTGGATTTTTAAACTATTACTTAATACATTTATTTTTCATAAGTCCATTATATATTTTAATAACTAGTTTGTTAATTAATATCGTATAAATATAACATACTCCTTGATATAAAGCTCGTCTCAATTGTCATGAATTGAAATTTTCTTAAAACTTCGTCTATTTTTCTCTTTATACATTTTTGTCATAACTTTTGAAACTCATATGACATTAAACTAATCAAATTGATAGTAATCATGTTAGAAATGTTGAATTATTTTCATCCAATATAAAATATACTCATCGACACAAAAAAAATAACATTTTATTAGGTGGGTCATGAAAATCAAGAAATCTATATCTAGATTTGTTGTCAAACATACTAATATGACCTAAATAGTCTCTTATACACGTGTGTGGGCATCTACTTATCAATTCTACATTTCTAAATAGTTTTTCAGAAAATATAATTTTTATAAATATTATTCTAGGTTTAACAATTTTGAACAATATTAGCTTTAAATTAATATAAACTAGGAAATATATTTTCTATATAAAATTAAATATTCTTTGATTTGGAATTCTCTTTGAAGCATTCAATAGTACTTGAATAGTTGAATCTAACCGTTCATTAAATTAATTTGTAAAATCATGAAAATAAATTACTTTGGACCCTTTTTTTCAATGACATGATGACTGGGGTAGTAATAATTGATACCGGAGAATTTTTTTTTTAACGGACCAACTAATTTACTGTTGGGTACTCCTTACGCAACCTCTAATGGCTAAAGGATACCCAAGCTGGCCACTAGTCCAGACAGACGGAGCCCCTAGCCCACCAGCCACCAATTTCCTGGGAAAACTCGACCCAAGCACCTGCCCAAAGGCACGACGGTGAAAGATCGGTAAAACCGGGTGGGATCAAGAATCGAAACCATGACCTTAGTCTCCTATCACTTCCCCATACATCCATCTTACCACTAGAACAAGACATCATTGGTTGATACCCGAGAGTTAAAGATGTATTCTTTTTTTACTGTATAGCATAAAAAGATTCTTCACGCATTTGTTTGTTTTTATTCAGTTGGATATTTTAGCATATTCGCCAATTTACTGTTCAAAAAAGTTGAAACAAGATTATTTTTTCAAATCAGAATTCAATGACGTGATGAATTGAACATTAATAATTTATATTGCTCTAATTTTAGTTTTATATAATTATGTGAACTGGGTTTATTCGACACGCGTATTGCAGCAGGTTATTACAGTACATTCCTAATAAAAGACATTATATATCATTTGCTTAAACATAAGTTATATAGCAAAATCAAATAACTTATCACGAACTATATACAAATTTTTCATAAAAATATAAAATAATACAAAATACTCACAAATATGTTACAAAAATAGCAGAAAAAATTAATCACAAAATCCGTCTCACCGGCAATCAATTGTTTGAATTAAAAGAAAACTTCAAAATTTTAAACAAATCTCTCAAATTTAATACCCTTATCTATGTTTATTATTTTTGAAAGCTAAAAATAGATCTAATGGTCCAAGTCTAGATTTTCAAAACGTCACCACATGGATCCAAAACCTAGATTATATATATATAGGGGTTGGATTCACTAAGAAGAGATTTTTGCCTAAGAAAAAGTAAGAACCAATAGAAACTTGACACGTGTTATCATAAAACAGTAATACAGTACAAAAAACGAAATACAGTACAAAAAGAAACAAAATCCAGTACAAAAAATCAAAAATCTAGTACAAAAAAATCTAGTACAAAAAAAATAAAATATAGTACAAAAAACAAAAATCTAATACAAAAAATCACAAAAATTTAGTATAAAAAAATATAGAACAAATCTAGTACAAAAAAAATAAAAATCTAGTATAAAAAATAAGATTTTATACCTAAATTATGTGACACGTGTCAAATTCTTATTAGTTCTCACTATTTTTAGGCAAAAAGCTCTTCTTATTTGATCTTTCCTCTATATATATATAGGACAGTTATAATACAAAGGATTTTAACGTGAGAAACGTAAGAAGCTATAAGAATTTGACATGTGTCATCAGGGTAAGGGATATTATCGTCAATTTAAAATTACAGACCGTGATTCACAAAATTCCGGACTTTAATTTAACACGCATAGTCAATGACCAGCTGTATACATACGGACCATATTATCACGTACCACGTTATATGAAAATTACAGGCCGTCATTTATCTTTCATATCAAAGGAACAATTGCATAATCAAGTACCAATAGTCACGTACCAAGTATTAAAATCGCGGACCACGTAAAAAAATCGAAAAAAACTATAATAATACTATACTCAAATTAAAGATAATAAAATTCTCTATTTTATGATGTAGTTTTTTTTTAAAAAAATAAGCGTTTAAAAGTTATTCGATTTTTAAAAAAATTGTGGAGCTTAATTCCCCTAAAAAAAGTCAACAAATGTATGCAATTCATTTTTTGTCCTTTTAGCTTTAATTCACACAAGTTTTAAATAAAATGTGGGAACCACCAGATCTTAACCATTCATTTATTTGATCAAGAGCTCAGATTCCTTCTTACCCTTCTCACGTTAATAACCCTTTGTATTTGATCCGGCTCCTATGTATATAGAGAGAGGATCAAATGTTAACAATTTCTTATTGCGTTAATCGAATAACTATATCTTATTACTTTGGAGCCAATACTTGAGAGGCCCCGAGCTCCGGGAGTCCCCTCGTTTGGCAAAACATCAAACCCATAGTCCTTAAACCATAATTACATTATTATGGCAGCAGAATTTAAGGTAACGACATAAAATAATATACAAATACTAAACAAACATTAACACATAACCACATCTCTAAAAGTTCTATAATCTAGTCAGTCTATGCCAGGGTAGTCCTCAAAGTATGCCACGAGCCATCCTGCTATTCTTTCTCAAACTATTCAACCTGATATGCATGTAAAACAAGTCAGCTTTATGCTGGTGAGTTCTAAGTTATATTTTTAAACAAATCTTTATCCATTCATATCATCATATTACATAATTCAAATACATAACATGCATGTCATCATAACAAAAATACATTTCATACACATCATCGTAACATCAATCACATTGTACATAAAATTTAGCCTCAAATGTTGACCCGAAGTCAACAGGCTTGTGCAGCACAAGACACCTTAACTGACGACCCGAAGTCGACAGGCTTGTATAAATACAAGACACCTCAACTGCCAACCCGAAGTTGACAGGCTCATACATGTATAAGACTTCCTCAACTGGCGACACACAGTCGACATGCTTGTGTTTCCACAAGACTCTTTAACTATCAACCGAAGTTGACAGCTCATACCAGTACAAGACTTCTTTACATACATCATTCATACATAACATGGTTTAAATCATTTAAACCATCATAAACATAAACACTTTATCGCACCGCAGTGCTCAAATTATGCCCAACCGCAGCCGGGACTTCAAAATCACATTTCCTACTCGACCTCGGTCGAGACTTTTAAAAATCATTTCTTTCTCAACCGCAGTCGAGACTTGAAACATTCTTTACCTGAAAACATTATTTACTTTAACATATTCTTTTATCTGACTGTAGTCAGGTAAAACAATCATTATCGTAATAAGCAAGAGTTAACATTTGAATCATTCCCTATGTATGTATGTATGTATGTAATAAACTAAAACTTAAAACCTTAGGCTAAACACTAAAATTGAGAATTATACTATTCCTTTTAGTTGGATTTTAATATATAGCATATACAATGAGTTCTTTTGTATCTGATTTTGTTTGAGGTTTTGCAATTTTATTGACGTTTTCATATTGAATATATATATATATATATATAGGCAAATTCGCTTTTAATAATCACAACTTTAATCAATTGGCCGTTGCCGGTCTCAACTATGAAAATCCCCGATAATGGTTCGTACTTTCGACATATTTACCTATAGCGAACCGTCGTAAAAAAAACCTAACAACGTTAACTTTTTTCGAGCTACAAACGGGTTTTTTAAGGCTTTTGTTCAGAACGATAATACGATTCGAATGAGTTATAACTTATCTCAAAACGTTGCTCATCAAATTTCCCAATTTGATGATTTCTTTGATGAATTGAAAGTTGAAACACCAAAATTGGGAAATTTGGCACAACATTTCGAGGTAAGTTATATGTCATTCGACTCGTATTTTCCATTTGAACAAAAGTCCTAAAAAATCCGTTTGAAACTCAAAAAAAAGCTAACGTCGTTAGGTTTTTTTGACTGCGGTCCGTTAGAGGTAAATATGTCGAAAGTATGAACCGTTATTGGGGATTTTCATAATTGGGACCGACAGCGGCCAATTGATCAAAGTTTGGGTTATTTAAATCCAATTTGCCTACATTTATACAAACAATTTAAAAACCGGCCTGCTCAACTCACGGTCCGACTGGAAGACGCAGTTGAACGGTTGTTTAGTTATATAACATTAGGATTTTTTTTAATTTTTCTGTATATTATATGTATTCATATACTATTTATGACGTTATCCGGTTATTTAATCTGGTTCAAACCGTACTGAGTAGTAAAGAGGCCGTTTAATATCTGGACCAGTTTTAAAAACATTGCTTTTTTATATTATTACTTACTTATACATTTATTTTACATAATTCCTTAATATATTTAAATAACTAGTTTGTTGTTTAATATCGTACAAATATAGCATACTCCTTGTTATACAACTACCTCAATTGTCAAGGATTGAAATTTTCTTAAAATTTCGTCTATTTTTCTTTTGAAACATTTTTGTCATGACTTTTTTGAAATTCATATGACATTAATGTAATCAAATTGATAGTAATCCTATTAGAAATGTAGAATTATTGTCATCCAATATAAAATATATTCATCAACACAAAGTATGTAAAACCGATGTTCAATAAAATATATTTATCAAGTGGTCATATTTATATTTGACAAAGTATATGGATTAATATTGTCCAGAAAAACTACGAAGATTAAAATATATATGTGAATTTTATAAAAGTAAATTCATATTAAAATAAAAAAAACACAAATGAAAAAAAAGAAAAATAGTACAAAAAAAATATAGCTAAGGGGCTGTTTGGTAGATTTGAATCATTAAGTGCTGAATGATATGTATTTTCCATTCAGCATGTTATTGGTGCTGAATGATTAAGTGCTGAACTCAATCATTAAGAAATAATTTAATTTAAACCAAACGCACTGAATGGTTAAGCGCTGAATGGTTCCGTTAAAAGGTAAATAAACAATGATAATAAACACATCTCACCAACAAACCACAAAACACGTTGGTATCATCTTCTCTAAAGTAACACTTTTGTAGAACCTGACTTTTTTCGTATCAAATATAAATTATAAAACATTAAAATCAATTTTATTTTATTAGTTAATTATGTTTTTTTAAATACTAATTATATTTCTATAAATGTTTTTGTACTTTTATAATTTTTGTATACTTTTTAACTATTTATAATATTAAGACAAATTGAATTTAAATAATTCAAGCTTTGATCAATTGACCGCTGTCTGTCTCAACTATAAAAAACCCCGACACGGTCCGACTTTCGATATATTTCCCTCTGGCGGATCTCTGTCAAAAAAACCCTAACGGCGTTAACTTTTTTTGGAGTTTTGAACGAATTTTTGAGGGCTTTTGTTCATGTCACACCCCCAATTTCCCACTCGTGGCGTATGTCCACGTGGATGTGACGTGTCCAGAATCACAGCTCAAGGTCATATAGAACACCTCTATATGCGTTTACAAATCCAAATTTGACACATACACTTGATAAAATAGTTTGCAGCGGAAATAAAGTAGTATTGCAGCGGAATAAATAAGTCATAACATGCAGCGGAAAATGATCGTTTACACAGCGGAAATTGTAGGTAGTTTAATACAACAACGTTTTAAATAAAATAAAGTCAAATTGTTTTCAAAAGACACGAAAACAAATGCATGTGGGGCCCTATGCTCATGTCCCCTATGTGCTTTCCTGCTCCACGAGCCTGTCATGCTAGTTACCTGAGAATACAAGTTTGAAAACAAGTGTCAACACAATGGTTGGTGAGTTCACAGGTTTTGATATACATATAGTAATAAAAAGTGTGTCATGCTGTTTATCAAATGTTAGTACCGAGCCCTAGGCCCAAAGTGTCAGTGCGTCACTACCGAACTAGACTTGTTTGCTCTTGCCTCCGCTATGCCTCGTATACATAGCAAGTTAGGTCAGAATTTGCACGGGTTATGACACTCAGTCAACATGGTGCCCCGTGGGGTTAGTCATTCCCTAATGGATCCATCCAAATCTACCACGTTGTTTGTACATTAACGGTAAGACTTTGTGAGGGCTTGTAACGAGTTCAACACTTAATGTTTGTCCAATAAACCAGCATACACAAAAATGTTTGTAATAGCAATAATGTTTGACTCGATGCAACTAGTATTCTCCCCCTATTTAAAAGCGTTTGAAAAGAGTAAAGAGGGGCCGTAAACTCACCTTAGTGATATGAACGAATGAAAGCGTAAGCTCCTGATGTAGTAGGCACGCTGGTCACCGGCAACCTATATCGTAGACCGTACGTGAGTTCGTGTAAGTGACCGTGCTACTGTTAGTGCTCGTGTTTGTGTCCAACAACCCTTGGTTGTTCATGTTTGTCCGTGTCGGTCCACAATGACCGTGTTTGCTCGTGTTGGTCCATATTGACCGTGTTTGACCATGTTTGACCATGTTTGACCGTGTTTGACCAAAGTTGACCGTGTCAAGTCAACGACCCGTTGGTGAACCGTGTGACGGTTTGTGACTCGTGTAGCAATCGTGTAAGTATTTGTCGTGTGCAAAACGCGTAGGTTGCGTTTATGGACAACTTACTATTTATAGTAAGTTTCCATTTTTAGAAAGTTCACAAAGCATGACGGTTTTATAGTTCTAGCATGTTCAATACTCCTACGGGATCATGTTAACACATAGCACATCATCATACGGATTCACATAAGTCGTTTACAACATGTTAGTGCACAAAAGTTTCCTAAAATGGAAAGTTTCCATTTTTAGCATACGTGACATCGGAAACCATCTAACTTAGCATCTAAACATCATGTTATAACATATTAAGCCATTTAGCAAGCTCAAATCATTCAACACGTTGACGAATCGGTTTTTGTAAAAATAAAGTTACTAAATATAGTAACTTTGTGGTTTTGCATAGAAATAGCCATTGAAACATTTCTAAACCAATTTTCATATCACCAATCATCTTAATAACCAATCTAGCATCATCTAATCATACCAATATAGTCCAAATCATCATTTATCAATATTTCATTGATAAAAGTTACTAAATATAGTAACTATGTCAAAATGACCATATACATTACCAAAACTACATTCTAACAAATCAAATCATCATATTATCATCCTAATAGCAAATCCACATACTTGCATGTTCACGAATTCATCTCCAACAATCATTTTGTAAATAAAAGTTACTAATAATGGAAAGATTACTAAAAATCAACATTTTGATCATTTTAAACAAATCCAACCATGAGTAATCCTTCTAACATTATCAATAAGCATATCAACATACTCAAGATCATTCCTATCATCATGGATCATGCATGCATGGCCATCATTCAACACTTTATGAACAAAACATGAAATCTATACATACACAACATCTTGTATCATCATAAGATGCATTCTAATCATCTTAGATCATCAAGAATCATAGTGAAATCATCAAACCCAGAAGTTAAACTCGTGCATGTGTGTCCATGGTGTTTGCATGTGAGTATAATGCCTTGCATGTGTGTGTAATGGTGGTTTTAAGCCACAAGGGATGTCAAGACTACCTTTCAAAGCTTCAAACTCTTGAGATGATGATGAGAACAGCTCTCCAACCTCCTGGTTCGTGGTTTTCAGCTGGAACAAGAAGATGGTGGTGGTGGATAATGATCTAGAAGCCTTTCTTCAAGGTTACCAAGCTTCAATCCTCAAGTGTAGAGCTTCAAGGAGTCCTTCAATGGCTTCCTTGATGTCAAATCTGGTGATTACAGCTGATAATGGTCGAGATATGGCGTGTTCAGTCGAGTATTATGATTAGGAGAGATAGATTAGGCATAATTGTCTTGGTTAAATAAAGATTCTGCGAACTGGGTCTCGTCGCGTAGCGCGACAAGTATAAGAGAATCTCTCGCGTAGCGCGAGGGAGTCCCGCGTTCGAATTTCCCCCGCCCATTGTCGCGTAGCGCGACAGTGTCCTTGTGGGCCATCGCGTAGCGCGACAGATCCCTTAGTGAGCCCAATAGGCCCATTTTCATTGGGTTGATCCGTTCGTTGCCGTTTTCACGTTTACGAACTACCGTTTGGCCTCGCTTGAACTTCTAAGTTCAATGTGTGAATGTTTCGTGAGGTTTCGAGTGTTGTGCTACACAATGTGCTAGACGTTCACCAACGTTCGTGTGTTTTGACACGTGTGTGCTGTTTCTCGATAATTTCTCGAATTATCTAGTCATGTGTCAGTGTTTGTACTGTCGTGCCACGTGTCACACTAAATTAATCTAATTCTAGTGCCACATGTACATAATGCATTTAAATAAACATTTAAATAAATAAGGTGCTGACCTGGAAATTACGGGGTGTCACATCCTCCCCATGTTAGAAAGAATTTCGTCCCGAAATTCAACTTGCGTTGTCAGCGTTTGTCTGTTCCGCGAACAGGTGTGGGTACTTTTGTTTTATCTGGTCTTCACGTTCCCACGTGAATTCCGGTCCTCGTCGCGAATTCCATCGTACTTTCACAATCGGGATTTTACTGAGTTTGAGCTTCTTGGTTTCCCGGTCCATAATCTCCACCGGTTCCTCAACAAAGTTCAATTGTTCGTCGATTTGTATTTCCTCGAGAGGAATAACAAGTGTTTCATCTGATAGGCACTTCTTGAGGTTCGAGATGTGGAATACGTTGTGTACGCTGCTCAGTTCAACTGGCAGTTTTAGTTCGTAGGCTACAGGGCCTATTCGCTTTGTAATCTCGAAAGGTCCAATGTAACGAGGGTTCAACTTTCCTCGTTTGCCAAACCGAATGACACCTTTCCAGGGCGAGACCTTGAGTAACACTCTGTCCCCCACCTGGAACTCCAACGGTTTGCGTCGCTTGTCGGCATAGCTTTTCTGTCTATCCCGAGCTGCTGCCATTCGTTTGCGTATTTGCACGATCTTCTCAGTTGTCTCGTGCACCAGTTCTGGACCAGTCAGTTGGCTGTCTCCAACTTCCGCCCAGCAGATGGGTGATCGACACTTACGTCCGTAAAGTGCCTCGAATGGTGCAGCTTGAATGCTAGTGTGGTAGCTATTGTTATAGGAGAACTCAACTAATGGTAGATGAGATTCCCAGCTACTACCAAAGTCAATGACACATGCCCGGAGCATGTCTTCCAGTGTCTGTATCGTTCGCTCACTTTGCCCGTCCGTCTGCGGGTGGTAAGCAGTACTCATGTCCAATCTCGTGCCCAAAGCCTTATGCAAGGACTTCCAGAAATGCGACGTGAATCGACTGTCGCGATCAGATATGATGGAGATTGGCACTCCATGTCGAGTGACCACTTCCTTCAAATAAATCCGAGTGAGTTTGTCTAGCTTGTCAGTCTCTTTAATGGGTAGGAAATGAGCAGACTTCGTCAGTCGGTCTACGATAACCCAGATGGTATCGCAACCACTTGCCGTCTTAGGCAGTTTAGTTATGAAGTCCATGGAAATTTGCTCCCATTTCCACATTGGTAATTCCGGTTGTTGAAGTAACCCTGATGGCTTCTGGTACTCAACTTTGACTTTTGAGCACGTTAGGCATTTACTCACGTATGTTGCTATCTCCGCTTTCATGTTTGGCCACCAATAGGTTGTCTTCAAATCGTGATACATCTTATCAGAGCCTGGGTGTATGGAATACCGGCTCTTGTGAGCTTCATCCATCACTACTTCTCTCAATCCTCCGTAACGTGGAATCCAGATTCGATCCATTAAGTAGTAAGCTCCGTCGTCTTTTGCCTTTATTTGCTTATCCATGCCACGCATGGCTTCAAGAGTGAGGTTTTCAGTTTTCAGAGCTTCCTGTTGTGCTATCCGAATTTGATTCGGCAGTTCGGAATGGATCGTAAGTTGTAGTGCGCGCACGCGTTTTGTTGTTTCTTTTCGGCTCAACGCGTCGGCCACTACGTTGGCTTTACCGGGATGATACTTGATGGCGCAATCATAATCACCTATGAGTTCAACCCATCTTCGTTGTCTCATGTTCAACTCTTTCTGGTCGAAGATGTGTTGTAGGCTCTTATGATCGGTAAAGATTGTACATTTCGTGCCGTACAAGTAGTGTCGCCAGATCTTCAAGGCAAACACCACGGCTCCCAACTCAAGGTCATGAGTCGTGTAGTTCTTCTCATGCACCTTCAGTTGACGTGAAGCGTATGCTATCACTTTCTCGCGTTGCATCAGCACGCAACCGAGTCCTTGTTTCGAAGCGTCGCAATACACCACGAAGTCTTCACATCCTTCCGGTAGGGATAGGATGGGTGCAGTGCATAGTTTCTGTTTTAACAAGTTAAATGCAGCTTCTTGTTTGTCTCCCCAATCGAACTTTTTGTCTTTATGGGTCAGGGACGTCAATGATTGGGCAATCTTCGAGAATCCTTCAATGAATCTCCGGTAGTACCCGGCCAGTCCAAGGAATTGCCGCACCTCAGTTGGAGTCTTGGGTGCTTCCCAGTTCTTAATGGCTTCGATCTTAGCTGGGTCTACGTGAATTCCCTGCTCATTAACCACGTGTCCAAGGAATTGGACTTCGCGAATCCAAAAGTCGCATTTTGAAAATTTCGCGTACAGTTGCTCTTTCTTCAGTAGTTCCAAGACTAACCTTAGATGTTCGGCATGCTCCTCCCGATCCTTTGAATAAATCAGGATGTCGTCGATGAACACTATCACGAATTTGTCCAGGTAAGGTTTACACACTCTATTCATGAGATCCATGAATACGGCTGGTGCGTTGGTCAGTCCAAAGGGCATAACCAAGAATTCGTAGTGTCCGTATCGGGTTCTAAAGGCAGTCTTAGGGATATCGTTTTCCTGTATCCTTAGTTGGTGGTAACCCGATCTTAAATCGATCTTCGAATAGTAGCTTGACCCTTGCAACTGGTCAAACAGATCGTCTATTCGCGGTAAGGGATATCGATTCTTGATCGTCACCTTGTTCAGCTCTCTGTAGTCGATACACATACGGAATGATCCGTCTTTCTTCTTTACGAACAAGACCGGTGCTCCCCAAGGTGAGAAGCTCGGTCTGATGAATCCCTTGTCTAACAGCTCTTGTAACTGGTTAGACAGCTCCTGCATCTCCGTTGGTGCTAGTCGGTATGGAGCCTTGGCGATCGGTGCTGCTCCTGGTGTAAGGTCTATCTGAAACTCGACTTGTCGTTTCGGAGGTAGTCCAGGTAGATCCTCGGGAAACACTTCGGGAAAATCGCAGACTACGGCGATGTCCTCAATCTTCCTCTCCTTCTTCGGTTGTTCTGCGATGAGGGCTAGTATGGCAGTGTATCCCTTTTGCAGGTACTTGTTCGCCTTCATGCATGACATGATGTTCAGAGGTACTCCCCGTCTTTCCCCCTGAATCGAGATCTGTTCTCCGTTCTGCAACGTCACTCGTACGATCTTCTCGTTGCATACGATCTCGGCCTGGTTAGTGGATAACCAATCCATTCCTACGACTACATCAAAGCTTCCGAGAGTCACCGGCATCAAATCGATTTCGAGTTCGTGATTCGCCAAAACCATGACGCATCCTCGGAAGATGTGTTGTGTTTCAATCAGTTTGCCGTCAGCTAACTCTACAGTATACTTGTAGTCTAGTGGCGTTGGGGTAATATCTAGTAATTTGCTAAACTCACTAGATATAAAGCTCCTATCGGCACCGGTATCAAATAATATGCTAGCATAGACATTATTTAAAAGAAACGTACCGGTTACGATGTTTGGGTCATCCTTGGCTTCTCCCGAGCCAATCACAAATGCTCTCCCCTTGGCCGCTCCTCCTCCGGCCTTCTTCAATTGAGGGCAATCCCTCCTCATGTGGCCTGGTTTTCCACATTCATAACACCCTCTGGAGGTGTTCTGGTTGTTGTTCTGGTTGTGGTTGGGGTTGCTGTTGTTGGTTGGAAATTTGATCTGCAGTCTTTGGCCATGGCCATGTCTTCCACACTTCAAGCAACGATATCGTTCGCATTGCCCGAAGTGATGGTAAGAACATCGGTTACACAAGGGGTATTTCCCTTGGTACACACCCTTCCCCTTGTCGTCGGGTTGGGTGGCAGTAAAGGCTCTGGCTGGTGCAGATCTTTGTTGTTGTTGAGGTTGATGAAATTGGTGGTGGCTGGGTTCCCACTTCCTCTTCTGGCTTTCTTGAGGCTTCAGATGTTCGCCTCGTTTTGGTAGCTTGCCCTGAGCTACAGCTTGGTCAGTCAGTTTATGAGCCAGCCTGATCAGAGGTTGGATAGTGGTGAGGTCAGACGCAGTCACCATGCTCTGAATTTGTTCGGGCAGCCCACTGATGAACTGCTCGATTTTCTTGTACTCCGGCGTCACCATAGCCGGACATAGCTTACACAGCTCATGGAATCGAGTACAGTATTGCTCGATCTCAGAGCCCACCATCTTCAGTACCCAGAACTCAGCCTCTAGCTTTCTGATCTCATCACGAGGACAGTATTCCTCTTGCAGTAGTCGGGTGAAATCAGCCCATGGCATGGAGTTGGCACCGTCCAACCCCAGGGTTTGTACATGGGTATTCCACCATGTGAGTGCTGGTCCTTCCAGTGTACCAGTTGCGAACTTCACCCGGTTCTCTTCAGTACATTCGCACATGGCGAATACAGACTCCACTTTCTCCACCCAGCGGAGCATTCCCACGGCTCCCTCAGTCCCCTTGAATTTGTGTGGGTGGCAGTTCAGGAAGGATTTAAAAGAACATCCTTTGTTGTTGTTGCCTTGTGATCCGTTGTTCGAGCCACTGGTTTCACTAGCAAGGCGGTGTGCCTCGTGCTCTGCCAGTATCTTGTTAACCCGTCTGTCAACCATCATCTTAATGACGGCTGCGTCCAGTGTTCGTCTAGGAGGGCGTGCATGTGGTCCTCTTCCCGCCATAGATATTTTCTATACGGAAGGGATAGAATGTTAGTAAGTCAGAATGTTAGTCAGATGTTGTGTCGGAAGTCAGATCATATGTCATGTTAGTTGTCAAGTCAAAGCAATCATGGTCAATATGTAATAAGTAAGACAAAACATAATTCTCATTAATAATAAGTTGGAAGTACAATAATTTCAAAAGGAAATACATAATAAGTTCCTCGAGCACATCCCGCTCGTCTAGGCCAAAATAAAGAAAGTACAAAATACAACAGTCCACTAGTCAGAATCCATGGAAACATGCGAAATATCGCTAGCAGCGTCTCTGTCGTCATCATCCTCCTCCGGATCCTCATTAGGATCCTCATCAAGGTCCTCATCTTCGAGGTCCTCGGCCTCGAACTCGGGACCATCCTCCTGAGGTGGTTCCTCAATAAACTGTGCAGCCCATGCATTAAGCATGGCATCACTGGCCTGCACCATGGCCTGAGTCTCGGTGATGTCCGTCCGATTCTCGGTTATACGCACGTCGTGTTCCTGCACGACATCGACGACCTGTCCATGCTCGGTCAGTAGTTGGGACATTTGGAGTCGTAGGGCCTCCATCTGGGCTTCCAGTCTGTTGTTGCGCTCCTCCAGTCTCTCGTTCTGCCTCTCCAATCGATCGCTCTTCTCGCGAAGAACTCGGACCTCGTCTGTTAGCTCCCTACCCCTCCAGACTTCCCGTCGTGTGCAAGCAACATGTGCCGCGAAGGCCTGCTCCATCGGCACTCCGAACGGTGGTAGTCGGTGTCCTGGAGTGGTGTCGCCGGGATATCGATATGGAGGTACTCTCTCCTCGACGATCCAACTCTGGAGTATGGTGGGAAGCCATCCCCAATATCTGGCCCGTGCTGCGTCCCTCGCCCGCCGGTCCATCTCGGCGTCAACCTGTGATACTATATCGTGGACCCGGCGTCGGCTCTCTGCGGCCATGTCATCAGTGGTCGGGTGTCGGTCTGCGTTCCTGCCGGTACTGTCATTGTTGGCCATCCTGTAAGTTTTAAGTTAGTAAGCAATAGTTCAATATAAGCAAAAACATCATCAATGTGCAAGTTCTACGTGTAGTGTCTAAAGTTGAGCAATGGCTATAGTCTAAGCTTACTACATGCAAACCTAGTTCCCTATAACCAAGGCTCTGATACCAGTCTGTCACACCCCCAATTTCCCACTCGTGGCGTATGTCCACGTGGATGTGACGTGTCCAGAATCACAGCTCAAGGTCATATAGAACACCTCTATATGCGTTTACAAATCCAAGTTTGACACATACACTTGATAAAATAGTTTGCAGCGGAAATAAAGTAGTATTGCAGCGGAATAAATAAGTCATAACATGCAGCGGAAAATGATCGTTTACACAGCGGAAATTGTAGGTAGTTTAATACAACAACGTTTTAAATAAAATAAAGTCAAATTGTTTTCAAAAGACACGAAAACAAATGCATGTGGGGCCCTATGCTCATGTCCCCTATGTGCTTTCCTGCTCCACGAGCCTGTCATGCTAGTTACCTGAGAATACAAGTTTGAAAACAAGTGTCAACACAATGGTTGGTGAGTTCACAGGTTTTGATATACATATAGTAATAAAAAGTGTGTCATGCTGTTTATCAAATGTTAGTACCGAGCCCTAGGCCCAAAGTGTCAGTGCGTCACTACCGAACTAGACTTGTTTGCTCTTGCCTCCGCTATGCCTCGTATACATAGCAAGTTAGGTCAGAATTTGCACGGGTTATGACACTCAGTCAACATGGTGCCCCGTGGGGTTAGTCATTCCCTAATGGATCCATCCAAATCTACCACGTTGTTTGTACATTAACGGTAAGACTTTGTGAGGGCTTGTAACGAGTTCAACACTTAATGTTTGTCCAATAAACCAGCATACACAAAAATGTTTGTAATAGCAATAATGTTTGACTCGATGCAACTAGTATTCTCCCCCTATTTAAAAGCGTTTGAAAAGAGTAAAGAGGGGCCGTAAACTCACCTTAGTGATATGAATGAATGTAAGCGTAAGCTCCTGATGTAGTAGCACGTCGGTCACCGGCAACCTATATCGTAGATCGTACGTGAGTTCGTGTAAGTGACCGTGCTAATGTTAGTGCTCGTGTTTGTGTCCAACAACCCTTGGTTGTTCATGTTTGTCCGTGTCGGTCCACAATGACCGTGTTTGCTCGTGTTGGTCCATATTGACCGTGTTTGACCATGTTTGACCATGTTTGACCGTGTTTGACCAAAGTTGACCGTGTCAAGTCAACGACCCGTTGGTGAACCGTGTGACGGTTTGTGACTCGTGTAGCAATCGTGTAAGTGTTTGTCGTGTGCAAAACGCGTAGGTTGCGTTTATGGACAACTTACTATTTATAGTAAGTTTCCATTTTTAGAAAGTTCACAAAGCATGACGGTTTTATAGTTCTAGCATGTTCAATACTCCTACGGGATCATGTTAACACATAGCACATCATCATACGGATTCACATAAGTCGTTTACAACATGTTAGTGCACAAAAGTTTCCTAAAATGGAAAGTTTCCATTTTTAGCATACGTGACATCGGAAACCATCTAACTTAGCATCTAAACATCATATTATATCATATTAAGCCATTTAGCAAGCTCAAATCATTCAACACGTTGACGAATCGGTTTTTGTAAAAATAAAGTTACTAAATATAGTAACTTTGTGGTTTTGCATAGAAATAGCCATTGAAACATTTCTAAACCAATTTTCATATCACCAATCATCTTAATAACCAATCTAGCATCATCTAATCATACCAATATAGTCCAAATCATCATTTATCAATATTTCATTGATAAAAGTTACTAAATATAGTAACTATGTCAAAATGACCATATACATTACCAAAACTACATTCTAACAAATCAAATCATCATATTATCATCCTAATAGCAAATCCACATACTTGCATGTTCATGAATTCATCTCCAACAATCATTTTGTAAATAAAAGTTACTAATAATGGAAAGATTACTAAAAATCAACATTTTGATCATTTTAAACAAATCCAACCATGAGTAATCCTTCTAACATTATCAATAAGCATATCAACATACTCAAGATCATTCCTATCATCATGGATCATGCATGCATGGCCATCATTCAACACTTTATGAACAAAACATGAAATCTATACATACACAACATCTTGTATCATCATAAGATGCATTCTAATCATCTTAGATCATCAAGAATCATAGTGAAATCATCAAACCCAGAAGTTAAACTCGTGCATGTGTGTCCATGGTGTTTGCATGTGAGTATAATGCCTTGCATGTGTGTGTAATGGTGGTTTTAAGCCACAAGGGATGTCAAGACTACCTTTCAAAGCTTCAAACTCTTGAGATGATGATGAGAACAGCTCTCCAACCTCCTGGTTCGTGGTTTTCAGCTGGAACAAGAAGATGGTGGTGGTGGATAATGATCTAGAAGCCTTTCTTCAAGGTTACCAAGCTTCAATCCTCAAGTGTAGAGCTTCAAGGAGTCCTTCAATGGCTTCCTTGATGTCAAATCTGGTGATTACAGCTGATAATGGTCGAGATATGGCGTGTTCAGTCGAGTATTATGATTAGGAGAGATAGATTAGGCATAATTGTCTTGGTTAAATAAAGATTCTGCGAACTGGGTCTCGTCGCGTAGCGCGACAAGTATAAGAGAATCTCTCGCGTAGCGCGAGGGAGTCCCGCGTTCGAATTTCCCCCGCCCATTGTCGCGTAGCGCGACAGTGTCCTTGTGGGCCGTCGCGTAGCGCGACAGATCCCTTAGTGAGCCCAATAGGCCCATTTTCATTGGGTTGATCCGTTCGTTGCCGTTTTCACGTTTACGAACTACCGTTTGGCCTCGCTTGAACTTCTAAGTTCAATGTGTGAATGTTTCGTGAGGTTTCGAGTGTTGTGCTACACAATGTGCTAGACGTTCACCAACGTTCGTGTGTTTTGACACGTGTGTGCTGTTTCTCGATAATTTCTCGAATTATCTAGTCATGTGTCAGTGTTTGTACTGTCGTGCCACGTGTCACACTAAATTAATCTAATTCTAGTGCCACATGTACATAATGCATTTAAATAAACATTTAAATAAATAAGGTGCTGACCTGGAAATTACGGGGTGTCACAGTTCAGATGGAATATACGAGTCGAATGACGTATAACTTACCTCGAAACCTTGTGCCAAATTTCCCAATTTTGGTGTTTAAACTTTCAATTCATCAAAGAATCATCAAATTGAGAAATTTGGAGCAACGTTTCGAGGTAAAGTATACGTCATTCGACTCGTATTTTTCATCTGAACAAAACCCTCAAAAATCCATTCGAAACTCGAATAAAAGTTAACGTCGTTAGGGTTTTTTTGACGGTAGTCTGCCAGAGGTAAATATGTCGAAAGTACGGATCGTTATCGGGGATTTTCATGGTTGGGATCGCCAGCGGTCAATTGAACAAAGTTTGGATTATTAAAATCCAATTTTCCTAATATTAAATAATTTTTAGTCCTGCGAATCTAGCGTATTGGTTAGGGCTTCACCTTGTGACCGAGAGGTTATGGGTTCGAGCCCTGCCAGAGACAATTTAATGAACATCCAAGTAAGAGAAGGAATCCTGAGCTTAATCTTGGGTTCTGGACCAATTAGCGGCAAGGGTTTACCCATTACAGGGGGTTACCGCCAATGGCCGCGTCTTACCTTTGTCCGGTAGGACCTATTAAGAGAACATACACAGGTATGTATGATCCTCGTGGTTTAATTTTTTTTTTTTTTAAAATCTAATCCTGTCCGACCGATTTGATTAGTCGGTTCAATGCCTATTTTGATTGTTCTAATAAAAAAAGGTTACTATTCTATACCTTATAGAACAACATTGTGTCGTCAAACGTTTCAAAGTATTCTTTTAACTTGATCATAGCTCAAATCAATTCTCCGGCGAAACGTCACCGGGAAAAATAATTCTACATCCGGTCGTAATCGGAAGCATGAGACCTCCACTCGGGAAGCCGATCAACGTCAACGCTATGGCTCGGAAGATCGATGTCGATGATCGTATTCCACTTCGTAATTATTACCGAATCGCCGATAATCTCCTCAAACAGGTATCGTTGCTTCATAAAGTACACTTCAAATTCGTGTTTCCATTTGCCTTTCGAAGCTGTGGTTTCATTGATTGAAATTAAACGTGATTTGTTTTAGTCCTTTAGTTAGCTTGTTAGGGTTTACATGTTCAACATTTTCTGTTTCTGTACTTTGGCAAGTTTTGATGAAAATAAATGTCATATTTTATGGGTGCAACTAATGATCAATTGGGCCAGGATAGTAAAATCTTTGTTGAATTGTGTTGATCCAGCAGTAACTGGTTAAATGCCAATTTTCTTAGTTGTATTCTACTAACTTGTGTTTCTGCTGGTTCCTGTGATATTAGGTGTGGTTTTGGACTAAATATTCCCACATTCTTGCATTTTCAATTTTGTTGTGTAAAAAGTGGTTTTAGCCACACACTAGCTTCCTATGAGCATCTCTTAGTCCTCAGTCATCTTTTAGATGACCAAACAGTTAACATGCAATAATATTAAATTCCATTCCTTCCATTACTGAATTTGTTATATCCACTTTGAACTTTCTTTCTGTTACACTAAGACAACAAACTATGTAAAACCGACATTCTATCTTCCAACTCAATTGTTAACAGTTGATAGCCTCTAAGGAGGGCTTTTAAAGCATTAGGGAAATGCTTAATAGTTTCTCTATACGGTGTTGTTGCCTTGCTATACAGCACTTCCAGTTCAGGAATGCTATTCTTCAACAGCCACTAAACTTGATTCTGCAAATTGCTTAGCAACATCAAGGATCAAACATCTGTTAGAAGCAAACATAAACTGGATAGAAGAACTCTGGTCTTATCTACTAATTTTAGCATTGCCCTCCAAAAAGGAAGAATAAGCCGTAAAAACACACTTGCTAGCACACAGAATTTTTTAGGTTGTGGTATGAAGTATATCATGTATATTTAAATGCATCTTTTGGGAGTCTTCTTCATGTGCATATATACATATACTTGCACCTTTTTTCAAAGGAGAGACTTTATGCTGCAGTATGTAGTGTTTGGTCATTGGTGGTTTTCAATTTATCCACTTAGCTTCTGAATGCAGGCACACATATATCGAGAGGAACAGAATGTTATAGATTTGTATATTATTCTTCTAAGATACTCAAGGTAATGACATGTCATGATCATATCCCAACATAGACATTCAGACATTTGCCTAGTGTTATAACTATTATTTTTGTTTGGTTGCTCAGTTTGGTACTGGATACAATAAAATTTCATCGCGACTACAATGTTTTATGTTCAAAAGAAAGGGCATATTGCAAAAAGGTAAATTTGATCCAATCTATGCATTTATTTAACACTGTATGTTTTTACTTGATAAAAATTTGGATGACACGGCATTACATGTTTTCCATTTTTTTCAGCAATTACTTGTGGTGGTAAATGAGTTGGAATCTTTAAAACCAGAATTTTCTCGTCAAGTGGATAGATTAAACAAAGGTTATACCAGAACTGAAAACGATCAACCAAATGGTCAATTACCTACTGGGAATTACAACATTTCTTTTGACTCTGATAACAAGCAGGTAATAATTGTTCACTAACATAAAGTCTGTATGTTTTTTTATCATTAATGGAAATAAAGCTGGTGTTATTTGTTAATGTCAAGCAATGTTAGTTGACTCTTTGGCAATTTTCTTTGGGCATTACCTCTCACGTGTCTATTTATGTTGTTGCAAGTTCCAAAACATGGAAATGCTCTCTTGGAATCAGAACTATGGGAATACTCAAAATAAACAATCAAGTTCCATTGACATGCAGTTCCAAAAGTTGTGAGTGTTTATGTTATATGTGAGAATCAATCCATTTCTTATGATGATGTTGTTAAAAGTTGCAAAGACAACCAACTAGACTTGTTTGTTAATTTGAACTGGTTTCAAATGTCATATTCGTCATTTTTAGTGTGGTTAATATAGAAAGGGTACTGTGGTCTATGTTTAGAGGGGAGTATATTACAAAGCATTTCTATTGTATCTTTAATTTATGCTAAAGTTTATCCTAGTAGATTTTAATTACATGCACCCATGTTATATTCAGATCTCTATTGCCACCTCCGAGGCAAGAAACTTTATCGAGACATTCTCTTCTAGGTCCTAATGGTCTTCGTGGCCAATGGTCAAATCCTAGTACACAGATGAAGGTAGAACTCATTTGTTTTATTGCACTTTCAATTTTGAATAAGACTAAATCATATTTTTGACACAGGTGCAATATCCAGCATATGCTGACTTAAATTCAAGCTCTAACTTGAGGTTTGTAGGTTTGTTTGCTTTTGAAATTTTAGAAAATAACTACAAAATATAGTTGAGATTTTATCAATCATTCATTTTCTTGTATTATGGATTTTAAAATAAATTTTGACAGTACATTCACTTGCTCATCCCATTGCCTATTCCATTCTTTTTCATATGTAGTTCTTGTGGATTTCCTGATTAGTATATGTTAAACTTATATTATATTCTGTTGTGATCATAGTTTAATTCAGACTGAGCAAAGGGACATTAGTGGCGTCAAAGATAGCAACAATGGAGTGAATACATCCACAATGGAATCAGTGCTCTCTTTAGATGATGGTAGATGGTCCCGCCTTACCGAGGATCAGTTTGATGATGATTTTTTTCTTTCTGGAAATATCCGACAACCTTCTCCCCCTCCCGTGCTTGCTCGATTGCAGCCGGAACATTCTCAAATATCTCCATCACGAGTTGCTGACCCAAGACCTGGACCTGCCAGCTCATTTCAAGATGATTCACCCACTTCTAATACATACCACCATTTACATATTGTAAGTGATCTTGCTGAGAGATTCCATCTATTCTTCATGGAGTTGACCTTGTATTGACCTAACTTTTTGCAGCCTGTAAAAATGATGCAAGATTTTTTGAGATTAGCACATGAAAATACCAAAAGAAACTTAGAGACATGCGGTGTTCTTGCTGGTTCTTTGGTAAGGATACATTAGTAAGATCCTTTTCTTTTAGCTGCTAGATTTTGTTATCTTACATATTTTTATTGATCTTGTTGTAGAAAAACAGGAAATTTCAAATCACCACACTTATTATACCTAAGCAGGAGTCAACTTCTGACTCAGTAAGAATTCTGAACTATATGTTGAGACTTGAGATGCTACGTAGATGGGGTTGTATGATTTTTTTATAATCAAATTTCTGATACATTGTGTTTTATTCTTCAGTGTCAGACATTAAATGAAGAAGATATTTTTGAGGTTCAGGACAAGCGTTCTCTTTTCCCTCTAGGATGGATTCATGTAAGTGGCCAACTAGATATCTTTTCTGGATGATGTTAAATTTTTCTGATGTCTTATGCATCACATGATTTTCAGACTCATCCATCACAAACATGTTTCATGTCATCGGTTGATCTTCACACACATTACTCATACCAGGTACTAATTAAACGTATTGTATTTTTGTACTGAAATATACAGCAGTGGTGACTATGAAAGATTGCATTTTCATGTTCTTCTATTAGACTTAATCACACAATATGAAAGCATTCAACATACAAATTTTATCATAATAGTGCATAAAACCTCCAAAATCATTTATTATTATTATTAAAATACGATAACTTCTGTAATCACATTTGACTTGCTAATTAATCATAAAAAAAATTCTAAAATATGGGCATAAATTGTTCGGTCCAGTCCAGCATGACCTGGGGATGCTATTAAATTTGAATTATAGAATGTGAATGAAATTGAAGCATTTAACTTAAAAGGTTGCACACTATGGTTCTAAAATACTAAAAAAAAGTTTATAAAACGTTTGTAAAAATATGGACATATAATTGTTCCAAGCCAGCCAGATCCATTCTGTTTTAAACCTTGCAAATAAATATTACACGTTAACCCAACCCACCCATTCTGCCACCTCTGGGACACAGTAATGTATGTTAGGTGCTTATTGTTCTGTCACTCTTATTTGATGGAATTTCCTTTCATAGTTAATCACTTTCTCAGCAAGTTTAGCTTGTTCTTTGTTTCTTTTTTCAATGGAACCTAACTTGTAGCCTGTGTTTCAGATTATGCTTCCAGAAGCAATTGCAATTGTGATGGCCCCTACTGATGAATCCAGGTACATTTCTATCAACTACTGTTTTCATGCAAAATTTCTTGAGTGGAATTTTTACCATCATTTCTGATACGAATTGATTCGACTTTGGTATTGGCAAATTGGTCATGAATGTACCATAGTTGTCAAGACATGTGGATGCAGTCAAGGCACATAGGCCTCGCCCGGAGCCTAGGCACAATGCACTTAAAACTTGAGGGCTTTTTTAAGCAAGGCACATAGTATAAAAATACCATTTTATGGGTGTTTACTGTTTAGGCTTGTTTAGGGCTAGTGCAGGTTGAATTTAGGCTTGTTACGGCTATTAAAATTGTTTAAACCTTTTCAGACGATTTTTGGCCTTATTTTGTCCTAAAAACATGCCTAAACCTATTTAGGCAAAGCGTACAAGGTGTGCCTCGTGGTGGTTTGGTGCCTGCGCGCCTTTGACAACTCTGCATGAAACTTTATTAAATTATTTCAATGCAAAGATTATAAAATGTCTGCTGTTGTTTAAGTTTTGCGTCTCCTTTTCACTAAGGGTAAATTGGTCAAATTGTTGATTCTTAGCCTGGGAATGGTTAATCAGCACAAGGTGATTTAGGTTATGGTTTATACTTGAAACCAGCTAGAAAAAATCAAACTGAACCGTTTGGTTTTGGGCTATGTAACTTCTTATATTATATCATAAACTTTAATATTATTAAGTTGGACAATAAACATAATTGGTCCGTCTTCAACAATAAAGTACAGTTGGTCTTATAATTTTTAAATGCTGGGAGTTATTGCGTCTTTATATTGGTAGTATGCTATGCGCTTTTGTATTATGAAGACCCAATAAGCCCAAACAGTGAAACCAAATTGAATCCAAACCATTTGTGAAGGTTCAGTTTTAATTTTCAGCTGTTTGGTTTTGATTTACCGTGGTCAAAAACGGTTACTAGCAGTTTGACCTAGAGACCATCAAAATCAGACCATGAACTCCCTTACAACCACCAATTTCGCCACCCAGGCCATAATATATATGAATTATATGTTAGTATACTTACTTTATATTAACTTCATCTGCATAGCCCGCATGGTATATTTCACCTCTCGGATCCTGCTGGAGTGAATCTAATTCGGAAGTGTGATCAACGTGGCTTTCATCCTCATGAAGAACCGGAGGACGGTAGCCCCATATATGAACATTGTTCTCATGTTTATATGAACGAGACTTTGAACTTTGATGTTGTTGATCTCCGGTGAACTTGTGTCTTTTTTGCTGTTGTGAATATAGACTCACTAAGCAGTAAACAACATACGCCATATGCGTTACAAATATATTTGTTACTGGTTCATTTTTTTGTCTTGCATTATGTTAGGTTTGTATTTATACAATATTCATTTGATTTTGAACAAACCATTATTAATATGCAATCTTAATAATAATCAAACAAATGTTAAAAGAAAAATATAACTTAATTTTGTCACCATAAACACAGGATTGGTTTAATTTAATATAAAAATATGATTTATTTGTTTTATTGTTCTTAATTATAAGTTGACATGTGTCAATAATTTTTTAAAATTAAATGTAATGTCAAATTTCAAGAAAGATTAATTGTGGTATTGACATTTTTTCTTTTATTATAATTGTGGATATATTGCAAAAAGTGAATGATAAGACTGTCAGCCATTTGACTTGCAATCTTGCATTCGAAATTAATTAAAGTTATGTTATTTTGATTAAATTCAAATAGAAATTAATTTAAATTTTATTTTCTTAGTTTTTCTATCAATCCACGCATTTTTCACCCCTGGTTTCTCTCCAACAAGATAGAAATATATTTATAATGGCTTCTCTTTGCATCTTTGTTCAAGGTACATGTTATAGATATTTTTCCCTTTGAAATAATGGATTAAAAATTTAAAACCATGGAAAGAAAGATTTAAATTAATATTTATTTGGATTAGTTTTGCATGTAAGTTGTGTTTAATAGTCTCATATATAGGGGCATAAACCCCAAACCCTATAGTCCTATATCGTAAAGCTAAACCATAAACCTCAAAACTCAACAATAAAAGCTAATATTGAAATCATAAAAACTAAACAGTATAGTAAAACCTTATAGCTAAACCCAAATGACTAATTTCAAAACCGTAAAAACAAAGATAGTAGAATTCGAAGAGCCAGTTCCAACAAGTTTGTTTGAGTTGAGACATTATTTTTCATATTTTTTTAGCCTTTTTCGACAAAATTGATATTCTGATTTGTTCTTTTCCTACGTGCATGTGTGTATTATATTTTAGTATCTTGTTTCAATGGTATTTGTATCGTAAATCCTAGGTCTCACAAATACACATCTCCTTTGGTTGACATGTAGTTTCACATTTTCTGCAAGAAACAATGTAGACTCCATAATATAATCACCACTAAAGTGCATGAAAATTGAATAGTCACTTTGAGATATCCAACATAGACTAACCAATAAACAATCAATAGCGATGCAAGTTAGTGTTGACCCTTTAACCATTTCTAATAGAGATTTCACTAACCTTTGGAAGATGTATATGACTTTAAGCCTTTGTTAACCTTAGAAGATGCATGTCTCTAGCGACTGCTTAGTGACATATGCAAAGTTGATCAACATAAAATGGACCTTTGCATGCCCCAGTTGTTCACTAAGGTCTCGTGTGATTCACCGAATCTGACGATATTGGAATTGTTGGATGCCCCTTTATCGTCACGTCCTTACGTCCTTTTGAACAGAAAGCTCATTCTACTCCTAAACTAGCCCAATACCAATACAACATGATTAACATATTAACTAATGACATTCCATTCTAACAGGACAAAACATCTACTAAGTGGGCTAGTCCCAATCTTACTGTCATTTAATATTTCTTTCGTGATAATATTACTAAGTAGACATAAAATAAATATTCTTCAAATATTTATTGCATCGGATCCTAATATTGGTGGATGTCCAAGCTATTGCATGTCAACAACACATGTCCGAATTTGTTCATTGAATTTAACATTTCGCGTTTCAGTTATTAGTTTTGTTTTAATGATAATAAGAGTAGAATAATAAGTACTTATAATACTTGTCATTGTTTTAGATAGTAACCACTTGATGTGTTGTGATACAGGATGCGTACTTATCTTTATTTTTACGTAAGTTTCTCAAACGGCGTGACTATTTTATAATCAAAGCCAAGTAATTTTTTGTTTGGGATTAGAATTTAATTCAAATCCTCATAATTTTATTAGGCCAAAAACTTAGAAATAAAATTAAAAAAAATATAAAATATAAAAAATAAAAAATAGAAGGTGCAATATTCAAAGCAGTGATCATTCATTTGTAGTGTACATATAGATACATTTATTTCAATGTTCAAAGGTTGCAAACAATGGCAACTATTTGTTGAACACAAATGAAGTAAGAAGCCATTGGAAGCTCTCTTTTTGTCCATTAGGGAAGGTTGTCCATTACATGCAACCAAAAGCATAAAAACAAATCTAGTAAGTCTATAAATAGATGATACATATTCATATCCTTTGTAAAATAACAAACAAAGCTAAAAATGGCTACAATCATCCTCTTTTTCTTATTAACTATCTTCAACTTTTTCTTAAATCAAGGTCAAACAATCTCTTTGGCAAGTGCATCAAAACCTCATCTTTTGGTACCCTCATCATTCGACGGGTTGCTTCGAGATCAAGGAATTAGGGCAGCTTACTGGCCTTCGTTCACCGGATATCCTGCTTCTTCCATAGACACGTCATACTTCTCACACATTTACTATGCATTTGTCCTACCATCTCCTACTACTTATGCACTCGACATCACATCATATGATGTAGAGAAGCTACTTGAGTTTGCTAATGCAACGAGTAGCTGGAACCCTCGGGCCAAGACTGTTTTATCCATCGGGGGTGGCGGTGGTGGTGCATTGCCAGGCATCTTCTCTCAAATGGCTAGTCAGGCGTATTCGCGTGCTAGTTTTATTAATTCTACAAAAAAGTAGCACGCGATTACATTTTAACGGGGTAGACCTTGATTGGGAGTTTCCATCAATGAATCTGATATGTTGAATCTAGGTTTGTTGTTTAAGGAATGGCGCGAAGCATTAGAATATGAGGCCCATATCACCAAACGGGCCCGTCTTATATTGACATCAGCTGTGTATTATGCGTCCAACATTTCTTTTGATGGCGGGCCTCGATCATACCAACCCAATCAATAAGTCAATATGTTGACTGGATCAGCCCAATGTGTTTCGATTATCACGGGTCTTGGGAAATTTCACAGGGTTGCATTCTGCATTGTATGACCCGTACGAATCTCAGCACGGATTTCGGAATCGGGTTTGGATCCAATTAGGTGTGCCTCCAAAAAGATTGTCATGGGCTTACGCTTTATGGCCCAACATGGTCACTGAAAAACCCAATATCAAATTCACCCATTTGGTTGCACC
This sequence comes from Mikania micrantha, assembly GCA_009363875.1. Classification (NCBI taxonomy): domain Eukaryota; kingdom Viridiplantae; phylum Streptophyta; class Magnoliopsida; order Asterales; family Asteraceae; genus Mikania; species Mikania micrantha. Next base: position 51,863 of record SZYD01001441.1, read on the forward strand.
CAACTACAGGGACGGGCCCGGGAAGCGGCCTATTGGACTACTCTCAAGTCATTGATTT
>SZYD01001442.1:0-89105 GCA_009363875.1 Mikania micrantha
TGTCAAGGCTTGAGATCGACATGCGAAATTTGGACTCAAGCTTGATAACTAAAAGATTCATATTTTAGGGATTAAGCTCAAGCTAAGACTTAACTCATTCGAGCTGTTTACCGATTTGATCTCCATGTCTCACGTGCCAGCTTAATTAGTTTACACCCTAATTAAAATTGAAATGCAAGTACAAAACCACTATATTGCTACGTATGTAGGTAATAGGTATACAAAATTTTAATTAGTGGTAAAAATATTTAAAAAAAAAAGTAGCAAAAAACGGTGTTGTATTGCAACACGAATATGACTTATCCTGACAGCCTATTGAGGAAACATTAAAACCTACGAGGGCCATAGACTCCAATCAATGCACTCTCATCCGACTATCCACAGCGGTCACCCCACTGAAAACTCTTCCCCACTGAAATTTCCTGCCACGTCATTACTCCACTGAAAACTTTTAACACCCACAATGGTCACCCCACTGAAAACCTTTCCCCACTGAAAACCCTTTTAACACCCACCATCTTGAACCAACCAATGAGGAAGAAGGAAACCGAACGGGGAGCGGGGGGCCGTTCCGGCTCGTTGGGCGGGGCACCGCTGGCTGAGAGGCGGTGTCCCGCTGGGCACCGCGGCGGGGGAAGAGCCCGCTGGCTGGGCGGGACGACCGCTGTGCTCGGTCTTATAACTTGTAAAAGAAAAAAAAATATGTAATCCTTCACATTTCATTTTAACATAACTATAAAAAAAAATAGGGCTGACAAAATATATCAAATCATGATTAACATGTTGGAGAAAAATAGGCCTCCTATTTGAATTATTTTATTAGGAAGCATAAAATGTATCAATTAAGCATGTTTAATCGTGTTATAACGTGTTAGTAGCACCCGTATATTTATTAGCTAGAGAGAATTTTTTTCTAAATCCCTCATACGTGAACTAAATATGATGAAGTTTTATTCGTGCAATTACTTATTAGAGGTGGTTAGTAACATATGACGAGGTTGTTTCGTGAACATATATATATCAAATCCAAAGTCATTTATCGTACGTAGGACGGTCTCTGTGAGATTAGGTGCTCAATGCAAATGCTAAAAATTGGTCTTTATGTGTGTGTGGTAATTAGTTTGTAACTAAATATTAAGTGAGTTAATTTGTTTTTTTACCTAAATTTTAGATTGTAATGAGTATTGGGTCAAATATTTAAGTAAAAAGTTTTTCTTTTAGTTTCTACAAAATTCATAACTAAGTTAATATATTTAAAAAACTGGAATGTAAATTATATGTGTTTGTTATAAAATAAATTTATATATATATAATATACAAATTTTTAAAAAAATTAGGGCCCCTAAAAAATGGGTCATGTGCGGTCGCATCTCCTGCACTTACTCTAAGACTCCACTGATCCTACGTAACCTAAAACATTACAATTTAATAAATTAATTTTATAAAATATATGATCATTCAAAGAAACAATTTCTTTCACTTGAATTGTTAATCTTTTATTAGAAAAAAATAGTAAGCATAAACACTTGTCATCTTCTCATGAAGTCAAAAAATATTTTTCCGTCTTTCTCTCCTATTAAATATTAATTATCTTTTATATTAAATATTAATAATGAATCATTTTAAATAATTAAATATACAATTAAATATACATATATAGATCTCTTTATCTTAAAAATTAATTAACACTTAATAAATCAAAAGAAATTTTCAATTATATAATATCTTAAATAAAATCTATAATTTTAATCCTTATTTGTAGTATGTTATTTTTAGACATTCAATAGTTATTATTTTATAAACAATTAATAATATTAAACATACAAATCTTTGTAAAAAATGTTGTTTAGAACATGTTATTTATCAAATCCATGTATTACATGAGTTTTTAACCTAGTATAAAATAAAACGCAAAATCAGTCAAACTAAAAACCTCAAAGCTAGAGAATACAAACATAAACCGAACACAATATAGCAAACAAAATGGTTTAAAAAATCAAAGGCAAGACGCTACCTATGTTACATCCTCTCTTTTATGTGGGGTACATGTACATCATGCATGATAATATAAAAGTCTTAAAAGATAGATTATACATTATTTGATAGAATTCTACCTGTCAGAGGTTACGTGCTAAGATAGAAGTTCATATGCACAAACAAACCACATAATCTAAATTATGTGTGGCAAAATGAGCGGGTTAGAACGAGTTTAAGCAAAATCTGTTTGGGTTCAAACGGGTCGTTTAAAAAAAAATTAATTTCGCTTAAGTTAAAGTGAGTTGTAACTAAACAAATAGTTTATTTGAATAATTTTTAATGATTTTCTCGTTAAATATATTATTGTTCATTCTTACCAATTGAAATCTATCATCTCAACCCATACTATGTCATAATATAACTCATTTTAACCCAAAATGCAATAATTGTTTACCCAATTCTATCCATTTATCTTGATATGGGTCAAGTCAGGCTGGCAAAGCGGGTCTTAACAAGTTTTAACAGGTTTTAGATGATGCGATTAATGCAAATATAAACATGAAAACGACTAGTTTAACACTTGGTTCGTTGATTTAAACATGACAGCTAGATATTTTATGTAATAAAAAAGAAAAATAATGAAGTTTAGCCTCTTAATTTTTATTACTTTTAAAAAAACATAAAATCAAATATTAATTTTTTTTGCTAAACAGGTGTAATTGTGTCTTAACATGTACTTATTTGCCAGCTCTAGGTCAAGATTGTTATGTATAATTTGAATGTTGGAAAATAAATAATTTATAAAAGAGTGGATGAACGAATCTTTAGTTCCATTATTTTTTGATTTGTGAAGTTCGTTTTGATGACAATCCTAGTAAATTTTGTAGATCTCAAAACGTTCACTGAAAATATATGATGTTCAATTTGAATAAATTGTAATAATTTTTTTAGAATAAAATAATATTTATAAAAAACTTATGTGAAGCACACCTACTTAATTTCAAGTAAACCTATTTCATGCTAGAAGCATATATAATTTTGTTATGTGGTCAGTGTATATAATTAACAATGCAATTAGAGTATTATATATAAAATATGCTTTTTTTTTATTTATATTATGTTTAAATAAATATAAATAATAACTTCTCACATGAAATCAGTGTTCACCTTGTATTTGTTCACCGGTTATTATTCTTCCCAAAACACCCAAAAGCAGGAACGAAGCTTGAATTTTTTGTGTAGGAGGGCCGACCCTTAAAGTTTTTAGGAAGAAAAACCAAGAGGGTCGGACTCTATTAATATAAAATTTTTCAACCAAATCCTACTACATATATGCTTCTGAGCCGAAAAAACAGCACGAGTCGGGACCCTCCCTGGCCCTCATTATGCTTTGTCCTTGCCCAAAAGAATAAAATGCAATAATTTGTATATGTTTATACAAATATAAATGTATCATCAAAAAGTTAAAAAGAAGCGAATAATATATTTAAAAATGATAAAATAAGCAAATAATATATTTAAAAAATAAGCAGCTTAATTAGTACTCGAAGATTAAGATAAAAAAGAAATTAATTGTAATGATACATTTAAAACCGAGTCTTACCAAGCATGCGTTTGTAGAAGAACGATCATGGATAATCCGAATGATTTTAAAAGGGTTAATTACCAAAATAATCAAGTTTGACTTTCTTTTTACTAAAATAATCACTGAAATTTAGCCCACCGTTTCAGCTTTAGACGCCGCTTTAAACTTCCCTTTTTTGTACCTTTGTGTCCTAAGAAGAAACATACGGATCCACATGCTGGTGGCTTTGTTGGGGTATAAATGGGTGTCTTAAGACCCCTTTTCTACCGGCGCCTTAAGAGGCCTTTAGACGCCCAATTTTGACGCTCATTCTGACATCGTTTTGTAGTCTTTAGACTCCAAAGCGAGGTCTTTAGACGTCTGTTCTGGATGGATGTGACCTTACCTGATTTGATTGATTTGACGGCTTAAAGATGTCAAAATGGGCGTCTAAAGACGTCGCTTTGAGTCTAAAAACTCCAAAAAGACGTCAGATTTAACGTCTAAATTAGGCATCTAAAGGCGTCTTAAGACGCTGGTAGAAAATGGGTCTTAAGACACACATTTAGACCCCGACAAAACCGCCAGCTTCAGGGCCCGTATGTTTTTCTTCTTGGGACACAAAAGTACAAAAATGGGCTTCCAAAGTAGCGTCTATAACTGAAACAAGGGACTAAATTTCAGTGATTATTTTGGTAAAAAGGAGGTCAAACTTGATTATTTTGGTAATTTTCCCATTCAAAAAAGTGTAGATGATGGTGAAACTATAATAACATTCATAGCTAAAGAAAACAAATGCATCACACATATGTGAAGCTATAAGACTATCTATAGTGGTCACCCTACTGAAATCATTCCCCACTGAAATTTTCTGCCACATCATCGCTCCACTGAAAACCTTAATACCCCACAGTGGTCAAATCACTGAAAAACATTCTCCACTGTGCCACATCATCATTTCAAACGGTCTCTTTTTCAAATGCTGACCAATCACGAATGAGGGAAGGAGCGGGAAGCGGGGGCCGCTTGATGCGAGAAATGGAGTCCGCCGGTGGGGGCGGTGTGGCCGCTGAACCACGCCAAAAGGTTGCCTCCCGCTGGATGCGCGGGACACCCACTGCGCATGGTCTAATCACATATATATTCTGAAAGTAACTGTAACAGCCGGCCGTATTGGATATTGTCCGCTCTGCTCCACCGGGCTCACGGATTTGCTTTTGGTTACCCGGGTGAAAACTTCCCAGAGAGGTCACCCATCCCTGGATTGCTGCCACCTGAGCACGCTTAACTGTGGAGTTTTCATGTGCTCCACAGCCAACTAAGCCCAAAACGCGTCCAATAGAGAAGGTCTCCAATCCCTCTTATAAGGAAGTTTCGTTCCCCTTACTCAACCCATGTGGGATTAGCCAGCCGCGCTGGAGTGGAATTCCTCCCCCACTGGGGAATCAGCGTCCTCGCTGATCACATGGATTCGGCCCTTGTCTCTGATACCATCTGTAACAGCCGGCCGTATTGGATATTGTCTGCTCTGCTCCACCGGGCTCACGGATTTGCTTTTGGTTACCCGGGTGAAAACTTCCCAGAGAGGTCACCCATCCCTGGATTGCTGCCACCTGAGCACGCTTAACTGTGGAGTTTTCATGTGCTCCACAGCCAACTAAGCCCAAAACGCGTCCAATAGAGAAGGTCTCCACTCCCTCTTATAAGGAAGTTTCGTTCCCCTTACTCAACCCATGTGGGATTAGCCAGCCGCGCTGGAGTGGAATTCACTGTCACACCCAGGGCCGGCGGGATAGGATCGGTTGTCCCGTCGGGCGGAAGGTTCCCGGGGCGCGATATCGAGAGTGATAATCGTGATGATCAGATTGTTTACATTTGCACATGATATAAATGAGAAATGCTAAATATAATAGAATTACAAAGTTAAATTACATCAGTATTGTTTATAATTTAACAATGTAAATCTACCATCAACATCATAAATTTCTATCTTGTATTTACACAAGATATACAAAATAATTTGTATAATGATGTCTTCAAAAGTATGCAGGTCCAAAATGCTAAGCCTTCTATCTGAAGTCCTAGTCCAAAAAGAATAACTCCTTAGTTGACCTGTTCGTCACCTGAGAAGTCATGCAAAAATCAAGTCAACACATGGTTGGTGAGTTCATATAGTTTTGTAAATGAAAATGATTTGAAAACCTCTTTTCCGGTAAAGACCCTAACCTCATTAACATCACCTGCATCATCCAGATCGGTATGCTTATATATAGGGCATACCCCTGGGTCAAGGCTACAACCCCGCCCAGACGCCATCCCACCACATACTAATCCGCATAGGACATTGATGTTAATGATAATTAAGCATTTTTACCTAACACACCTCTGATTTAGATTATGATTTCCCAAAACTTAATTTACCTTTGACTCTGTTGAGTTCAACATAGATACATGATTTCTCAAAAGTAAATGATAGGAAATGATAGGAATAAAATGTTAAATATCTAATTAAATAAATAAATAAAACATTTAAATACAACTAAGACATGATGATAGGGCCTTATTTGGCTCAATCAATTAGACTTAGTTGTTGGTGGTTGTCCAAATTGTAACCTCTCACACGTGACCCATACCAGGCATAACTCACAAGGAGTATACCTGGGCGTGACGGGATTTTAATGATGCCCGTACAGCCTGACCCAATGGTCTTCTGTACCTGAAGGGACTTTACGGATATCCTTTGATTCTTGATCTCTTTGATTCTCTTGATTTTGACTTTGGTATTGATCTCCTTTGATAGTTCATGTTATTGCCCGTATAGTCTGACTACAAGAGTCTTCTATACCTGAAGGGACTTTATATGTGTGTTACACGTGGTCTTGATTCCATATACAACTGACATCCACCTTAACTTGAATAGTAATGATTTCATTAGATCATAATGATTTCATTATTATTATGATTCACACACATTTACGATTTCAGATTTCTTGAGTCTCGTGATCTTGATCTTTTGAATTCCCATGATTCACAATGATAATTGATTTGATTATGATTCTTTGTTCTCAGATTCCACACTGAATTGGATTTCCTTTGAATTTGATCCTTTGATTATGTTCATTAGATTTCACTTTGAATTTAGATTCTTGAATTTTGAGCTTGATGGACTAAGGGTTGATTTAGAGTTTAAATTTAAGGTATTACTCATGAGAGTACTTAAATTTATTTGATAACTTGATCTGTTTAATAATTTCCTAGACAGGAGTCTAGAAGTATCAACAAACATATATATAATTTAAAAGCATTTAAATAAACAGTTCAAATAAAACAGTTTACGCATGCTTCTCAGCCCCGCGTTTAAAAACAAAAATGTTTAGAAAAGGGGCAATGAACTCACCTGTGTTGTTGTGTAATGATTCACAAAAGATAATACGCGCTCTTTGACCGCTGCTTATGTATCTTTAGCACCTGAGTTGTTTTAAGAGATTTGAATACGATAAGTCGTTATAATTGATGTAGACTAGGGTTTCGGTCTCGGTGTGCAACTAAGTGTCCTAGGTTGCTAATGCGTTTCTATGATTCCTTCTAACTTAGCCTAACTTATTACCCGTTAGTAACCCTAATCCCGCAAGTTATCATCATAAGTCCTTAGTTAAAACATGTTTAACTTATTTCACTCTAGGTTAATTATTTAGAAAACTTTATTTAATATAATTTAATAAAGCTTATGAATCTTTTACTTTTATTAAAACCCCATTTTGTTTATAAAAACGTAAAATTTAAAAGTGATGGGCCTAAGTTAAGCCCATTGGGCCATCCTAGCCCCTTTAGTAGACTTTGATCTCCAATTGATATCTTTTCTTCACTATGATTACTTAAGCTTAGATGATTTAGATAACCATCTCGGTTAGTTACGTATTTTCATGGACTTTACTTAGGGTCTAAGCGTTAATGATCAACATTCAAAGCCCCATCTTGTAGCTTTATTCCTCATGATTTCTCAAAGGTTTTAACCTCAAATAGATGTTGATAGCCTTTGTTTCGATTAGGAGATGATTTATGAACTCCTATTATTGGAAATCATAGTGTTCCCATGCACTCACAAAGGTCATCACAAACCATGCATAATCGTTTAACCCATCTCAATGAACCTCACATCCATGGCCGAATGGTTTGGGTTAGATCGATTAGGACTCAAACCGAATAGGGTTTCCTGTTGGCCGAATGAGTTAATGGCTACCGAATGAGCATAGTCGAATGTTTGCTGATCGGCGAATGAAGCTTGGGCGACTAAGTATGGTTCGGGCGAATGAGATGGGCCGAATGTAGACTGTCGAATGAAGTTAGGTCGAATGAGTGCCGTGTGGAACTTGGCCGAAAGAAACCTGGTTTGGCCGACTGACCCAAACCATTCGCTGAATGAGATAGCCCTGGTCATTCGGCCGAAGATCAAGTGTCATTCGCCGAATGAAGTTCTTGGCTCATTCGTGGATCTGGGTTAGGCCCATTCGGTCGTTCGAACACCACCACCTGCAGTCGCGATTTCGAATTCAGTGGCTATCCCATGGTGTAGAACAAGTTCCTAACTCATCATAAAGTGTTGTGATGTGTTTCTTATGGCTCAAGAGGGGTGATAATCGGCTGTTAAGGACCGACCCAAAGAGGGTTTCAAAACCCTAGAAAAACGACCAAAGATTTCATCTTTACCTCAAATCTGATGGATAAATGTTTAGATCGGTTGTACTTCTGAGATCTACAAGTGATGGTGGTCGTTTAGATGCCAAAATCACACGATTTGATGGAGAAATGGATGAGTTCAAGCTAGGGTTTCTTAGAGAGAGAAAGTGTAGAGAGAGAGTGAACGATGGAGATGATGATAGCTGGTGGTTGTGGGTTGTTGTGGCATTAAATGCCACAATTAATGGCTTGGGTTTACCCGGTTATGTTCAGGTTCGTTCGGTTTCACGTGGTTTCGCGTATAAATGCCGGTTTCTTGTCGTTTTCGTAACGAGACGATCCAGTTTTAAAATAGAAAACTTAAAATTATTTTAGGTTGTGATTCCTAATAAATTAACTAATTATCTTTTGATTATTTAATTTTCAAAAATATTTAATTAACGTTTAAATCGAATCGTGCGGTCATCGCGCGTATTTGTTCGAATCGTCACCCGATCAAATACGACGATAACTACACTTTTCAATATTGTTTTCTAATTATTGAATATCATTCAGAACGTTAAACTTTCAGATTTATTCGTACAGATCGTCACCTATACGAATAACCTGTCGGTTTAGCATTCACATAACGATATCCATGCTGTTTTGTTCTGTAAAGCCTCACATACGTTTATACATAATAAAATCCTAACAATTAATCACATGATGATTCTGTGTTGTCAGATAATTATCTGACTCAAGAACCATTGTTCTGAACTTGTTTCTCTGAAATGATTCTGAAATTGCGTTATGATAGCATAAAATGATAATGATATATGTTTGACATGAATATGAAATACACTGAATTACGTAGAATTCGTACCTGATTACTGTTCATGTAATGTTTAAGATCACCGTTCCGGTGACGTTTCCGGCACTGATGTTACAGTAACAAAATTAATATTAATGCTATTTATACCATTTCGTTATACCATTTCGTGCATGAGGATCATTTTCATAAGAGTAAACTTCTCTTTTGCTCCCTGTGGTTTGACAAAAGTAACCATTTTCATCCAAATTTTGAAATTTTGCAATTTTCCTCCATTAGTTTCAGAAAATTAACCATTTTCATCCAAAGTCCATTTAAACTTTAGATGAAAATGGTTACTTTTGTCAAACCACAGAGACTAAAATGGTTAATTTTCTGAAACTAATGGAGGAAAATTGCAAAATTTCAAAATTTGGATGAAAATTGTTACTTTTGTCAAATCACAGGGAGCAAAAGAGAAGTTTACTCTTTTCATAAAATACGTTTGTGTCGGGTCCGTAAAGAATGGTTGATTACAAATTCAAATTGTACAAACATTGATTGTATACTCAATACGTGCAAAGTAACATTGAGTAATTCCATCTAAACTATTTATGTATCAAGAAAAATAGTTAAAATAAATACATTTGATTTTCTAAACTATAAAAAATGAAATATGATGCTAATATTTTTTTTCGAACACAAAGATAAGTGAATATGATTTGTTAATAAAATGAAACTTTTCTAGTCAACAAAAAACTTATACTCACATTTGATATAACATACAATTAATAAAATTTATTGGTGTCATATTTTCAAATAAAGAATGCCAAATCAAAACATTATGATTTACATGTGAAAAGTTGTTGCACGGTGAAGTATGCGTGATTTTAAAGTAATAAAATAAGAGTTTTGGCATAATACATGGCATACTAAATGATATAAGAATATATTACATGTGAAAATTAGATAATAGGATAACAATTAATTGATAAACAAAGATTACCTTGTACACCGTCACTGTTAATTACACTGGTAGATGTTGAATTATCAAATGAGAAAATAAATGACGTAGATGATTATATACGAAATCATTTAATAGAATTTTAATATGTAAATTTATAAAAGGAAAAAGTGAATATAGGACTGTTAAGCACCTAACTTAGGAGTGAAACTCATCAAAACGACGTAATTTTGATTAAATTTCATTAATTATGATTATTCTTTTTTGTTCACTATTCATACTCTATTAATTTTGCACATAACATATATAATTAATGAGATTTAATAAAAACTATGTTGTTTTAATTGGTTTACACCTAAGTTAGGTGCTTAAAAGCCTCATGTTCACTTTTCGTTTTAAAAAAATAATTATAAATAAAGAAATAACTGATAATAAGGCAATAGTTGCAAATTTATTTATTAATTACAAGATATTATGAAACAATGTAAAAATAAATTAAGTATTAAATCTATATAAGTGTGTTGATATGATGGGTTGTATTTTTCGAAATTATTTTTGAAGTTTCTTGAAATATACTCAAATGAATTGAAAAAACGATCGCAACAATTATTGTTTAATATCATTTACCTATTTAAGGCGATCATTTATTTGTAAAGTTATTATTTAAAGAACATAAAACAAATAAAACATAAAAATTAAAAGAAAAAAGAATAATGCAAATTAGCTGTAAAATAGTTTTCAAATTACGAATTCATTATCATTTAATGAAATCTAATTTAAAATAATTGAATTACGAGGATAATAAATTCTATTTTGAATATTCTAATAAATGTTTGACAATAATTTAATAAGATATTAATTATCACACATAAAATAATAAAAAAGTGCAGTAATACAAATACACAGTTTTTTAATTGGTTGTTTGCAATATTTAACTAAGGTTACATTTACACCAAACACTTTTTTTAACGGTAGAGGGTCCCGTCGTGTAATATTTAGTTATTCTGGTGGTTGGTAACTAATATCGAATTGAGTAACAATTATTGTATTTTGGTTGAAATGGTAACATTATGACATAGTATGAGTTGAGATGAGTAATATCTTAACACAAAACGGGTCAAGATGAGCAACTTAAAAACCATGTGAACATAATGAATTTCAATGGGTAAGGATGATCAATAATATATTTAATGAGAAAATCATTAAAAATTATTCAAATAAACTATTTGTTAAGTTACAATTCATTTTAACTTGAGCGAAATTGATTTTTTTTAAAACGACCCGTTTAAACCCAAACATATTTTGCTTAAAACCCGTATTGACCCGCACTCATCCTAACTCACACCCGTTCTGACCCGTTACCCCAACCAACCCGCCTATTTTGTCAGGCATATTCAATTACAAACCAACGACCATGCAAAACCATGGGCAACTGCAAGCAAACATCGTAAACAGAAATAGTAAAACTCATATGTAACGTGAACATTTTTTACAAGGGTCGGAAATTTTTAGTTTCTTATTTTTTGTCGTTAAATATTTCAAATATTTCATCATTTCATGTTTTTGTAAAGGTTTGATCGAGCCATCCAAAAAATAATAAACTAAACTAAATCACAAATATACAATTATACTTAAATTAAACATGTTTTTAATCATGCTACAAGTTTCAACTTTAAAATTATACTTAAATAATTAAATCACATGAAAATCTAACTTTCTAACAAATAAGTGATAGATTCATGTTTGGGTTCAAATGACAAAACCATTGAAATTAAGGTGTTGCTCTCCTTCATGTCAAAGGTTTGATATGGTTGTAGAAGTCGCGAGACGCTAGTCGGGCGACGAAGTGCCTCCTAGGATTAATCGGCGCTAGACGGATTGAAATTTTTATATGTAATTTTATAAATATATATTATATACACACATCAATATCAATAATTTAATATAATACTTCAAATAATTTAAAAAATAGATTTAAATACATTAAATCAAGTACTTCAAAGTTCAAACTTAAACACCGGGTTCAAAGTTTAGAGATAAATTTCGATGTTAAGTGGATGTATTCGATGTTTCAGAGACATATTAAGGATTTTTTGTTTAGAAATGTGTAATAATCATGAAATTGGTCCATTTTAACCAGAAAAAAAGTAAAAAAAAAGGTAAAAATCTGACTAGCCTGACTAGGCCTCGCCTAGGCCACCTAGACCCTGCCTAGGCCAAAATTGAGATAGTAGAGGGGCGCATACCACTTAGGCGGCCGTCTAGGCCGATTTTTACAACAGTGGGTTTGAGCCCACCAAAGACGGACTTTGAATGGTTGATTGAGTTAAATTGTTAATTGATAATTAGGCTTTATTACGGGTAATACGTATTAACTTATTTGGGTATTAATTTTAGGGTTATTGGATTTAAATACTCCAAACTTTGACCTATTTGCCGGCATTACTCCCAACTGAGAAAATGTTTACTGGCACTTCCAACTTTCAAAACATTTTCCACTGGCACTCTAAAACATGATTTTTTTGATGACGTGGCACCTGTTTTGGAGTGCCAGTGGAAAATGTTTTGAAAGTTGGGAGTGCCGGTAAACATTTTCTCGGTTGGGAGTATTGCCGGCCAATAGGTCAAAGTTGGGAGTATTTAAATCCAATAACCCTTAATTTTATTAGTTTTGGTTATAAAGTGGTTTTAAATTAGGTTTCATTAGAGCAGTTAAAATTTCATGGGGTCGATGACAATTCTTGAAGGTCGATCGATATTAGATTGTATATATAGGATTAAAAAAAGTTCATAAAGATCGGTTGAAAAAAACAAAAAAAAAAACCATAACTTACAAGAAGGTTCGCCTTTTGATGACACGTACACTGGACAATTTTCTTATCATAAATAGCAATGTTTTGAAAACTGGACCGGCCAGTCGGACCGGTTGAACCGGTGGTCAGATCGGTTTGATTAGGGGTTCCGGACCGTTTTTGGGTGAACCGGCCGATTGAACAGGTGGTTGAACTGTTTTTTTTATATTTTTTTTGATTATATATATATATATATATATATATATATATATAAAAATGTATATAAAATCATCCGGTTCTTAAATCCGGTTCGACTGGTCCGACGGTCGGTCGGACCTCTGATCAGTAAGGAGACTGATTCGACGTCCGGTCCTATTATAAAAGCATTGATAAATAGACATAAAAAAAGACAAGAGAATACCATAGCAACCAAACCATTGAACATATGTGCAAGAAATCAGACGCAAAGCATATATGACATGTGAAAAGTAGATGAAATAAAGACCACCACCGACACCAATACTTGCTATTGAGTTCATATATAACTTTGACTTGATACAAGTCAAAACCAACATAAAAACATATGGTTTCAAACCTAATACAGAATAATAGATTACTAATAATTCTTATTTCTTTAATTTTTCAAGTTTTCTCCTTCCTCCAACGATTAAACCCGCAGGTTTATGATCATTTTCTTCATCATCATCAACATAAATGATACCCAGATCACCATTGTTAATGCTTCCATCTTCCTCATCGTCATCATCTTCGTCATCATATTCATCATCATCGTCATCGTTATCGTCCATGTCAGCACGAAGTGTGTGGAACTCGGGTGGAGGTATGCATTCCTCAGTGATAGCTGTGTCCTGTTTCATAACAAGGTGTCGGATGATTCTTTCATCTTTATCTAGCATCGTTTTGAATTCATTAATCCATTTTGCTTCAATTTCAAAGTTCATCAAGATGTAATGCGCGTTTTTTGCTTTTTGTATTTTGTACGCCAGCCTTCGAAGTCCCCAGTCGCTAAATCTGTGAACTCGGCCCTTTTTCTCGTTTAGAAACTCTGCAGAAAAAGGTCAAAGAGACGTAACGTTTATCATTTCATAGTCAAACCTACATAAAGAACAGTACAAAATACTGATACAAATGTGCTATCAAGAGCTTACAATTTGTGGTTACTAAAGCAGCAATTCCAACCCGTTAATATGAAAATGGGTCAAACGGGTCGGTAATTAGCTAAAAATGAATGGGGCAATAGTTGTTTGAAATGCTCATGATGTTCTAATCACCATCTATAAAAAAAACATTGTATTACAATTTTCATAAAGTTTTTGTAGTGACATTATATACATCAAAAGATTCATTACATTCCAGAAATATAACTGTTAGTCTCATGTGGATATGTTAATATTTGCTTATAACATTCTTAAAAGTAAAAAAAAAAAAAAAATTACAAGGAGATTGGACTTTAAAAAGTCAAACCCATTTATGATATAAATTCAAATATGTGCATATTAAAATAAGAATTAACATCAAGATTCTACTATTACATGACACCTAAAAAACCTAGCTTAGGCATCTTTTTTTTGTTTTTTAACAAGGAAAAATCCCATGTTAATTGATGCCAAAATCATGGGTTTTGACACCCAAAAGTCAAAATTATGGCCCAAATAACATATTTGAGCTGATATTTGACAGATTTCATACATGAGTATGCCTACATATAAAACTTTTTAGTAGCAAAGGGACACAGGATCACCTTGAATTTTAAGATTCACTTTCTCAACTTCTTCATCATAGTTCTCATGGATCAGATAGACCACTTCATAGTGACGATCTACAGAGAATACCGCCAAGAAAAATATTAGGCACCCCTAATCTTTGAACAAAAACTGAGAACTGTATGAAAAAGTATGATAAGATACATATCTGGACAAGATTCATATAATTGGAGTTAAGCATAGGTTTTTCAGTTCTTTACTCCAACTATAAACAAACAAACAAACTTACCCTTATATTCCCACTCTTCAGTAGGATCTAGGGGAAAGGATGGACACAAACCTTACCCCTATCCCAGTTGGAATAGAGAGACTGCTCCAAAGAAACCCCCGGCTCAAAGTTATTGTTTTAAGTTAATCATCCCAACGCTTTTAACGTTATTTTCACAAAATAAGTAAAATAGCGTTAAAATTAATGTAATTATACTTTTGCCCCTTAAGGGCCCACACATATGTACATTATATGCGTGCACCGCAAATGGGACGAGCGTATCAATTATAAATGGGTCGATTTGGGTTTAACAGGTCGATTAAAATGTGAGCTAAAATAGAACAAGTTAAACTGGTTAATAGTTGTCTAAGTTCTAATTTTAATGATTACAAGTATACAGTCATCAACCTTTGAAATCGTTTCGTCTAAAGATTTGGGTCATCATTATAAATACAATCATATTGTTTTCATAATCAGATTTTAATACATTAGCTACTCATAATTAAGATTAAGAAGAACAAAAGAGAAGGAAGCATACTTTGTTCAGCATCCAAGTCACTTTCTAGCAAAAGATTTAGAGCTTCATAAAGTTCCTCTACAAGTAAAGAAACATTACAATTAGTGCCACATTCATTCCATGTAGTAAAAGAAACAGAAATTTAAACCGAAAAACTGAAAGAACTAAAACAACTAACAACTCAACAATTCAATTAAAACATTGGTTTGGCTTACGTTCTTCAGCGTCTGCAAATTCTGGAAGAAGTTTACCGTCTTCTTGTACTACTTTCTGAAAGACAAGTTGAGAACAATTTAATAGCAAAGTTGCAACTCAAAAGAAAGAATATTCACTAAAGAACATATCATGCCCAAGAATACATATTAACACACATATACAGTTAAAAAGAAAAACTTGTATATTAACCTAAAGATGATATCCTAAGTGGTTTTTAAGACATGACAAAGGGGGAGGGAGCATAACCCTCTCCTACCCTCAATGACGAAGCTTCCTTAGGGTCGTCTGTAGTGTTAATTTTTTGGCCGAAAGGTTAATTTTTAGTTAAAAATAGAGGTTTCGCCCCCTCGCTTAAAAAAATTAACATGTATTCTGGCTCCGGTAATTTTTAACCCCCCCCCCCAAGAGCGTTCAAGCTCCGTCACTGACTACCCTCAAATTTTAAATTTTACCTTGATCTAGTCAAATGCAGTCTCCTCATTTTAAACCTAAACTACTCTTATCGCTTGTAATGCAACACTAAACTACCCTCAACCTTTTTAAATAAAAAATCAAAAACACAACTTCATTACCTAAAAAATTAAAGTACAATAAAATATTAAAAATAACAACCAAAAATAAAAATGAAACATAAAGATTAAAAGAACGCTAAAAAATAAAACCTAAAAATTGCAAAACCAACTGTGTTTTGCGGTTTTTTGTCGTTTGAGTTGTAGGGCTAATTGCAAGTACTTTTTGGGAGTAATGTCATGTGGCTGGAAAAAAAATGCAAGGTCCTGATCCATTTGTTCTTGTTGGATTACCTCTCATTGTTAGCTGAAAGGGTTGTTTATTTACATTGTTTATAATAAGGGTTTTTATTTTGTGTGTAACCGCTACCCAACCTCCCCATCCCACCCCCATATTGCTAGTTCCAAAGGTCATTACCCTCATGGTTTTAGACGCTTGCCAAACCAGCCCGAGTTGCAGCGGTGTTTCCGAGGACCCGTCACTACCCGCATCGACCCCCTCCCTCCTAAGGAATTGATAAAAACATAACCAAATAATTGTCTCATTTCTTTTCTCTCCCACAGCATTCCAAGTGTTTATACCTTATCTTTATCATTTATGTATAATTTTACAAGTATGAGAAACCTTATAACTAACGATTATCTTCTAAAACCTAAACCTAGATAATCATAAGACCATAATCATTTTATATAGATACATTCATAAACCCAATTAACAATGCTATTTCTATATAATAGGTGTTAATTTTTTATGGTATCTAGAAAATGTTATGAGCTGCAAATCCTAAGATGGTTTATGCAAATTCTGAACTTGAATTGTTCAAGTTTTCAAGTTCAAAATAATGTCTTGGCAAAACCTTATCTATCAAACCTAGAAAAATGGAAGAAACACAAAAACACACAGAACAAATTTTACAGTCTACCAACATACTCTGAAGTTTATTCATCCAATTCAACAAAATCCCATGTTCAAAAACACATGTAATCACAAGAATTAAAAGCAAATTTCAAACTCAACAACAAAAGAATCGAAATTTTTGAGAAATTAAGGAAGAAAACAACACCTGTTTAAGCAAAACCGATTCAGGGAAGATACCAGTGGTTTCATCTGGTCTGGGTACAAAGCTATGCCTATCTTGTTTCTTCTTATCAGAATCATTATTCTTCTTGGCGCCCATAACCACTGATTTTCTGAGGGTAAGTTGTGAAGAAAATGGGAATGATAAAGCAAACCCATTTCTTGAAGGCGAATTTGAGTCTATAAACCTACCAATTGAAGAAGATGATGAAGAGGGGGATGATGATGATGATAGAACCAGTCCTAGAGACTCCATTGAACTCAGGGTAATGATGCGTCCTGAAATTTTAGATTTTTAGATATCGATGCTAACTTCAATCTTATATTTTCATTAACATGTTTGGGGTCAATGAGCCTCCCTTGTAATTCATGAGACTTAGATTTTGTAAAGTTATCGGTTTAAATCCTGGTTAAGGTGATCAGTAGAGTTTTACCATATAATAGGTCTTCTGAGAGGTGGGTGGATTTGTTTGGTTCAATGTTCGCCAATGTCTGAGCGTTAGACCCAGAAGTTGGTAGCGGATCTATTTGGGCTATAAAGACACATGTCGTTGAGCCCTCGTTATTCTTTCAAAAAAGTTAACATATTCAAGATATTTGAATGTGGTTATTTCGTTAATATTATTAGTTCTTTTTCTTTGTATTTATTTACTTTGCTTAATTATATCTATTTGTGTTTGTTTGTTTGTTTATAAGTTGGGAGTCTCTCTGAAGTAGACCTATTTTTCCATAACTAAAGATAAAATTTGCCTATATCTTACAATCTAAAAGTATACAAATAGCTATATTATGAGTGAAATTTATTGTGTAAGGTGTTAGTTGTTGTTGAATGTCATACGTTTAATGTTATACCAGACATTTAATTTAGCAACAATTTTATGTTAAATTGAGAGGAAGAACTTAACTTCAATTGTTTTACTATTTGGACTCACCCCACCCTTCTAGTCAAACAACTACTTTAACAATTGCTTAGTTGTATAACTTTTACTCACATGTCAATACACACAATGTCTCAGTGTCTCGTAAAATGTATGAACTTTTAAAGTCATCAACTATAGCAATGAGTCCAAACAGTGGCGAAGCTTGACGAGGATCCCAGGGGGGGCGAAATAAAAAAAAATTTCCCAGGGGGGGCGAGGTAAAGGTTTTTAAAAAATTTTACACTACGCATCGGGAAATATACACTACTACGCGAAAAAACACCCGGTCCCTTGTATCCTTCGCCCATAAGTCCAAATACTCTTGCTATACTGATTGCAACTACTTTTATCTCTTTTGAATCCAACCAGTTTATTCTCAGCATTACTGATTCAAAACTACTCCCATACTTGTATGTTCATGCTTGTGTTTAACAGTTTGTACAACTTTTAAATAAATTTGGTGTGTTACATTTTTTTGGCAATTACATTAGCGAACAATTATTAAATAAGAAAAATAAACAACCACCATTGCATTGTAAGTCCGCAACAATTGTCAGTGTTCTAAAACACTGAATTTATCATAAAAGCAACCATCACTCCTAAATCCTAATAAACTCGAACCCAAACATAAGCACAAAATTTTAAAAATCATGAAACCAAAAAGAAAAAAATGCGTGCTTAGTTGTAAAATCTGGCATCAAGAAACAAACTCAACGTAAGCACACAACATAGAAATTATAAAATCAAAACAATTAACAAAAATCAAAAACGTATAAATCATAAAACTAAAACGATAAAATAAATTCTAAAATGTAAAAGAAACTAAAAAAAGAGTATATTTACTCTAGATTTAATTATGACATTAAATACAAAAAACTTATTTTTCTTTGAATAAAAATTAGTTGTTTTCACTCGTCATCTTATATACATTTACAAAGAGAATGATTATTAGAAATAATAATTAAATAATGATAATAATAATAATAATAATAATTACAAAAAACTAATAATATACACAAATAAATTTTTTTTTTATGTTTTATTAATAAATAATAAAAGAAAAAAAATATTTTATTTGTGTATATTATTAGTTTTTTGTAAATATTATTATTATTTAATTATTATTTCTACTCTCTTTGTAAATGTATATAAGATAATATTATATTTTGATTCATTAAATAAATAGTAATCTATATATATACTATATAATAAAAAAATAACACTTTGCCACTTATCATTACTAGGTTAAACTACATGCCATATGTCAATAAATAATTGGAAAAATTGCAATTGATGTCACTTGTCACCATTATGTTAATCCTTAATATTTTAAAAATAATTTAAATTTAATAATAAAAAAAGAAAACAAAAAAATTTGATTGATCTTGGTGAAGTTATACGGGTTATCGCAATAAGAGTGGGTTAACATTTGATCCCCTCCCTATATATATATATATATATATATATATATATATATATATATATGATTAGAATGTGTCTAACTTAACACTTAAAAAAACTATTAATTTTAAGAACATTCCATACTTTTATATGTCAAAACTAGGTTAGTAACCCGTGTAACACACGGGTTGACATAGAGTTAAGATTCAATTCACAAAAAAATTAATAAAATGATATAATTACAATCGATATAAAACATTATAATTCAATCATTTTACCAAGTTTTTTCTCCATAATCGATATCATATCTTCATAGTTTTGCATGACATAGTAAAGAAAAACGATAATCAATGAAGATAAATTTAAGAAATAAACCATTATTATTTTTAATTATTTCCTTATTTACATATATATAATTGTATTTTTATATGTATTTTAAAAGATTGCGAAATTAGTTGATAAATTTAAGTAAACGAGAATGTTGAAAATTTAAATTAAAACAGTAAAATTTATTCATTTATTAAATAGTTTCTCTCATATTTTAAGTAATGAATATTAGAAGTAGAGTTATCTAATCATATTTTAATACAAATTACGATCCATTTTAGTTGTTATAATCATTTCAAGTAATAAATAATAATCCGTTAAAGTTTTAACACGTGAATTTAAAATATTAATT
Source organism: Mikania micrantha (assembly GCA_009363875.1). Classification (NCBI taxonomy): domain Eukaryota; kingdom Viridiplantae; phylum Streptophyta; class Magnoliopsida; order Asterales; family Asteraceae; genus Mikania; species Mikania micrantha. The sequence goes on from SZYD01001442.1 coordinate 20,074, forward strand.
TATTACAAACAATTACCGCTATTTGAGTATTTTTTTTACTTTAATTTATGAAATTATTAAATAAATTCTTTATTAAACTTGATAAATAATATGAATACAACTTAATTAAATTCTTTATTTACTTAAAAAACATGTTTGAAAACTATATATTATGATAGTTAAAAAATAATAACTTTAAAATTTATACATCTAACATGTGTAATACATAGGTTTTATGTTTCTTCTAATAAATCAATAATCTTTTATGGTTTAATTTTTTTAAATTTAAAATAATAGTAAATTAAGAGACGATTAATGCTAATAAATTTGTGTTTTATTATAATGTAAATTTTCAACTTTTAATATGGTGATGGTATTTGTACAATATCCTATGTGGCAATGATATTATAATGACATGTAGCATTTAATGATGTGTATATGCTAGTAAAATGCCATGTGGCATTGAATTTACTCTTTTATTAGTAGTAGAAGATTAAACACATAGTAACTTTAAGAGGTCAGGAACATTAGGTTAATACACACACATCATTCCTCTAATAGTCGATACAACAAAAGGTCCAATCATTCCTCTTGTTACAACTTCAAAGTTCCAAACCATACTCCATTAATAAAATCTTGATGTGGTCTCAAATATGTAGTTTGAAGTTCAACTACTTCATCTGTTGCCCAAAAGTAAACTTCATACTTGAAGTCCCTCATAATTGTATAGACTTGACCCATTTGCCACCCGTTAACATTCTCGACTGCATCGTTAGGTTCGAACTCACGAGCCTGTTGAAGTTTGGGCCCATCATTTGTTTGCAGGGTGGGTTTGATATTTCACCAAGTACTTCCCATTAGAAACGGACCCAATAATTGTTGCAGGGTACCATATACTAAAAAACCTTCCTGCACCATGTGCTATTTATACCTTCAATCCACATAAGAGATACACCATTGATGATGTTCCGTGCATCCAGGTGATTAAACAAGAAATGGTCAACATGGATTTACATTATATCACTAATGGGTCAAGGGTAAATTTTATTAGAATTAACTACACAAATGGTCACTCTGATTTGCAAAAAAAAGTAACACCCTAGTTCAGGGATAAAGAGTTTAAGTAACATGTTTGAGTTTTATGCTTTCAATATTAAAATGTGTGTGGGTATTAAGGCTAACTTCCGTTAATTTTTTCTTTTAAATTAAGGTTAAATTACTAAAATAACATTTGACTTTGATTATTTTAAAAAGTTAAAAACATATTTTGGTCATTTTACACTAAATTTAACAGAAAACTTCGTAGAGTTTGTCCTTAAATTTGCTAAAAATTGAAACATAAAACCCAAACTTGTTAAACATTTTATTTTATACAAACCACAAGAACCATTTGTGTAATTAACTAAAAATATTATCTAACAAGCAAAATTAGTCAAAAAGGTCAAAACTTGCCTTTTGTGTATGTAGACCTCTCATTATAAGAGTATATATATATAACCGTATCCAAATACTTTAATCATTTATATAATCTAAAAGCAATGGTCAAAAGTGTTGCAGGTCAACACAACCAATCCACATATGTTTTGATTCGCACACTTTGTGTTTTCACATGTCATCCAACCTCTCAATTTGCCATCTCTAACCTGAAAAATTTTAATATTTGCATTTGGAATATAAAACGTACCAAAAAAGAAGCAACCCACTTTCCTTGCCAGATGATCCACACAGGCCGCCACACTTGTTGCCAAGACCATTTACTGGTTCGTCAAGCAACACTACCATGCGTCGAGGCATTGAGCCGAGCGAGCCTTTATGTGATTTTTATTACAATCTAAGCATGCAAATCCATGTTCAACCCATAGAAATCATTCTCAATGTTAGTAATGGTTCAATTAACACAATTGACCGACCCAGACACATACTGCGTCAAAACCTTAAAAATTTGGACGCTCTTTATGATTCATTTCTTTCAACCTTGGTATAAACTTTTGTAATTTTAACATTTGGATTTTTCAGTCACATAAACACCCTGTTTATACAACAATTCTATTATAATTCACATGTGAACTTTGGGTTTTTACACCAATGAAGATAAAATAAGATCGACTTGCATCGCGAATAATCATAAGTTAGAGATGCAAGCATCAAACTCGATGTTCACCTCACTTTCAAATATCATTTATTTTCCTTACATAATACATTTTCATTTTAGATGAATATAGGTCAACTAGTCAGTCTGTTTTTTAGTTTGCATACACTGGCTGCACCATCGCTTCATCGTACTCCTCTAGATCTTCACTTTTCTTCTTCCTAAGGGGCAAAAGCCGGGTGGCAAACCTTGCAAATCGGCTAAACGGGTCCTGCAATCCTTCCATCTCATAATGTCCAAACCGCCAATCGCGTTCGATGTATGCACGCCAGATCGGTTCATCAAGGCCTCCTGTTGGGGCATTCAATTTCAAAATGAATTAACAATGCAAGCAACCTAAAGAGTTAGGTGTGAAAAAATAACATTTCTTTTCATTATCAAACAAATAAAACATGCAGTACAATCTCACTTAAACAGTAGGATCTGAGGAGGATGAGATCAGGACAAAACTTACTTCTATCTCATGAGATAAAGAGGCTGCATCTAACAAGACCCCAACTCATAAAACGACCAAAACAGTATATATATGATAAACGAGTAACAAGTATCTAGTATAAAAAGCGCACATAAAAGTACACGCAAGACATAAAAGTCTGTATCATAAGCAGGCATGTAGTTTAGTAGGCATAATACTTTCTAAGACTCAAGTGTGAAGCATGCAGAGTTGCAGAAAACATACAAGAAACAACATGAAACAAGAATATCAAGTAACAACTGCTGATAACATAAGAGTAAGGAATACAACAAGCAAGTCATAAAAAAATAGAAAGAACACTATGACATATCAGTTTCTTTCTATTATCTAGTCATTTAAAAGGAGGGCATCAATTACCTGCATACATAAACCCGTGTTTGTTTACAGCACGGTAAAAAGGTCTTGTTTTCTTCTCTCGGGCTGCTTTCTGAAGTTCATACCATGCTTTGTTTCTGTCTTCCCGTGTAATTTTACCAGTAGTAACTACCTGATATATATTCAAGATGACAGCCCAGTCATTAAAATTATTAAAAAACAAATGCAAGTCAAATCTGGTAAGATATATCAGTGACTGTAATTTGCCTTTGAGAACAGTTGGTATGAGGCACGTGGGACCCGTGCAAGATCATTGAAACGATCGACTGCCACGAGCCCAAACTTAGGGCCATAACCATCAGCCCACTCCCAGTTGTCAGAAATGGTCCAAAACAAGTACCCGAGCACTCGAACACCCTGCATATTATTCAACTGTCACATTTCCTAAAAAATCAAAATTTGAGTTTATTGAGTTAATAAATTTAGATGTGAAAAATGGACAAGTCAGGTTGTGTAACGGGTAAAAACAAGTAAATATTTTTGATTGAACGAAACAGGCCGGGTCAGATTGAGTTCATATGACATTGTTTTTGTCCAGAAGTTTTAGATTGATTAAATATATATAGTGTGAAAGTATGACTTTTTTTGGTTTATTTACAGTATAATTACGAGGTATTTTGCATCCAAAATAAACTGTTGAAGACGTCAACCTGTTAGACCTGCTTCTTTTCAAAGGATTATTTTTATTTGATTCGTTAAAGATAAAACAATGGGGTCGAAACTTGAAACTTCCATCTCTAATTAAATGGATTAAAGCGATAAGATACATACCATCATCATGGCTCCATAAATTGCAAGAAGATGTTCTAAAATGTACGGTTTCCGAATCAAATCTGTCTCATCAGAGACACCATTTTCAGTTATAATAAAAGGAATTTTAAGATGTTTATATCTTTCATGATAGTGCAACAGAACTCGAAACAAGCCATCTGGATATACTCCACGTCCCGATTCACTATATTCATCATTCTCAACTAATTTCAGTCCAGCACCACAGATTACTTCCTGAGGAACTAATAACAAAAACATTAGAAAGACAAACAAAAATTGTATCACTTCATAAATACAAATGAGATATGAAAAGGGTTATAGCAGGTGTACCTGACCATAGTAATTTATTCCTATAAAGTCCATTTTATGAGAAATTTCATCCATAAATGGGAAGAGACTCAAAGAGTTAGCCAGCGAAACAGCAGCAACATCAAAGAGGCCATATGGGCGCATGAAAGAAACATGGTGAGCAACTCCCACTATTGGCTTTAATAATACACTGCAAAATTGTTATATCAAAATAAGAAGCACATAGTGATGCCTATAATTACTAAGTTATATAACATAAATATTATACAAATAAAATCCAGTTTGCAAAACACTATAATCTGTTATTTAAGGATTTGTTATCAACTTCAATGACATTATATCTATGTAAGCAATTTCAATATTATTAGGTAAAAATCAAATATTGAATTTTGAAAGGTGTTTCCTTTGAAAGTGGCCCACCATTTTGACACACTCCCAAGTATATGCAATAGACGACCAATATAACTTCGGTATGCCAAGTGACAATTACAGTTTTCAAGTTGGGCGTACCCGATGCTTGACTTAGCTCCCGTTTTGAGTAGGGTCTGGGAGTGGAATAAAATTGCATTTTAACTTAAAGCATATCTAATTGTAAAAAGGAACATGCGTGTTATTTTTACGGTTTTAAATGGATGAATTATGAGCATATAGAAAAATTAGATAAATTTAACGATAATAAGTTCAATGAATAACCTTTGTTCATGAATGTAATCATAGGCCTGAGAGTGTGCAACAGCAATCCAATGCATAGACTGATTAAAAACACCAGTTGGTAGAGCAGAAGTAGCGGCCTCCAACATGTCAGGATGACCACCAGGCCAAGCACCAGCAGAGTAAGTCAACATACAGAAAATATGAGGCTCGTTAAATGTGACCCAATAGTCCACGATCTCGAATAGATTGTCAACAACCACCCTGCAACATGTTTCAATTACATATTACTCAAAATCTTGCTTTAATAATGGCAATATTCTGTGAAGTAAACTAACCTAGTAAAGTCCATAAAATAGTTTACTGTTTTCTCTGACTTCCATCCCCCATAATCCCCAGCCCATGGAGGCAATGAGTGGTGAAACAAAGTCAACATAACCTTCATATTATAATTTTGAACTCTACTGATGATCCATCTATATCGTTCCAGTGCTGCATAATTGATCTTACACAAACCAATTCAATTCCATATAAAGTTAAGAAAAAAGAAAATTAAAAAAAATTTAGACTACTTTAAGTGGTTGCCATACTTAACATTCAAGATTTTGTAGTAGAGGAGATAATATGGGTCAGTCAAGTGGTTTGGGTTGAAACGGGTTGCTTATAGTACAAGTCAGGCTAAACTGTAAACAATTTTGGCCATTTTTAAAGTAAATCGAGTGTTATTATTGGTAATAAAATCAAAATCGGAAAACTAAAAATCTAAATCATATGATTTACGAGGTTGTATGTATTAATAATACGCTTCAGGTGAATTTTCACCATGTTTTACTCGTTCTATCTGTTTCCTTTTAGCTAATTTAATGTTTAAAAGTACAGTCGTCCTTTAAGTTCATCTTTGTTTCAATTTACGTCCTCTATTGCTAACCCTACTAAAGACTGATGTCATGTACTCATGTCAGATCACATGCTATTCACATGACTGGCAATGATAAACCTTCAGTGACATTAAAAGACCTTCCCCCAACACCCCTCACTCTAATGATGGAGAAAGGGGTAGAGGAAGGGTTAGAGAGAATGGAGAAAGGGATGGGATTGGGTGAGGGTGGGCTTTAATGTCTAACTCTTGAGGGCTTTAAAATTTTACAAGATTGCCCATCATGTGAATAACACATGATCTTACTTAACATCAATCAGGGTGAGCAACAAAAGACGTAAACTGAAACAAAAATAAACTTAAAGGATGGTGACTGTAAATTTTAAACATTAAGGACGTCCTATAGTGTTGTAAAAATCGGTCTAAGCAGCCATAATTTTGGCTAATCAGCGGACTAGAAATCGGGCCTAGGCGGCCAAAGCGGTCGAAATCCAGCGAAAATTCCAGTGACTTTCAAATTTTGGTAAAATATTCTAGTGACTTTCTAATTCCGGCGAATGTTCCAATGGGGGTTTTTTGAAATTTCGGTATTTTTCAGGCGACTATGAAATTCCAGCAAAAATTCCAGTGAAATATAAAATTCCGGCGACTTTATGCATATCTATATATATATACATAGATAGATAAATATTGTTATAAAAATTATATGGAATTTTGGTTAACTATATATATAATTTTGAAAAATTACATAAAAAATTCCAATTCTATCAATTCCCAATACCCCAATTAATCTCGATTAATCACTATCCCTAACCTCACTGCTTGACTAGCGCCTAACAGTTTCTACAATATTGACGTCCGATGAAATTTCTCATAAATGTAAAGGACATCTTCTGCAATTTTTGTTTTTAGACAAATATCAGCCCAAATCAACAAATTCATAGGCAAGTAGAGGTGCAAAAAAAAATCGGTTTTTAATCACAAACCGCTTAGAAACCGTTTTGGACCGATTTTTGTCTACCGGTAAAGGAACCGGTTAAACCGCCGGTTTAAAATCGGTTTAAGGTTTCAAGTTTGCAAACCGGTTTGTAGCAGTTAATCAGTCCCCTTAAGGTAAAAAAATTGGTTACTTGGATGTTAACCGATTCGGTTATTAGATCGGTTAGGGTTTTAGAGTCAGAAAAACCGGTTGTGGTCAAAACTGTTTTGAAAACATTGATCAATTAACCGGTTTGATTATTCTTAAACTAGATTTCCACTGGTTAACCAATTTGTGCATCTCCTTAGGCAAGAAGGTCAAATTTGGCACCTGTACATTGTGGCAACAATCATCTTAAGAAAAGAGAATTGCATTGCACACATATTATAATGCTTACTGAGTCTTTAAGGCCATTGACCGGTTCTTTTGGCATAATTCTGGTCCAATCTATTCCCATTCTGAAAACCTTAACACCAGTATCACTAGCCAACTTTAATTCCGTATCAGGATCAGACCAAAACCTCAATCTTTCCTCCCTAAAAACATCAAAGCCATAAGATATTAATATATACACTCACACACATATACATATATAAAACAAATGCTCAATTGCAAAATTTATTTTCAGGCTTACGGGTTTGGAACATTGTGCCAGGCTGCTACATTATGAGGTTCTTCTTCACTAGGTGTAGATGCATCATCTTCAATGTATTTCACAAGCCCTCTAATTTTCGCTTCCATTGCTACCCTAAGAGCCTTCTTTTTCTTTAATGGTGCAGGTGCAGAACCATCACCAGCTGCAGAACCCATTATCGAATCTGTTGTTTCATTCTCTTCTGTAGAATCTTGTTTATTATCATCTTGAGCAAACTGAAGCCAAGCATCATTGAGCCTGTCCTCAACATGTGCTGGTGCTGTTGCCAACCCAAAAAAGAAATCTTCCTCCTCTTCTGTAGGGAGTTATATGAAATGTTATCAGACATGAGCAAGTTATCAACTTTTTTGTGTCTGGTCATCAAATTTTAATATAGTATGTTGAACCCTAACCAGATAACTTAAAGCACAACTGAAACCAGTAAATAGGCGTGTAAAGCACTTGTTACAGTGTGATATTAGAATCTAACTTGTGTCATTTACATCTACTTTCCAATGACAACAAACATTGCAATGGTCCGAAAATGTCAAATGACCAAATGGTTCTGCCTTTATCGCATTTATAATTAGCGCGTACATGGTGCTTGACTTAACTCCAGCTGGATCACTTCATGATCTGAAGTAAGCAGTCTTCATTTATGATGGGGATACTCCTAACCAAGTCATAGGAGCTGCGGCTGAAGGAAACCCAAATAAATAGGAGAAGCCGCGGCTGGAGTAAAGAAAAGGAACCTGATCGGAGGTAGGAGTTGCGGCTGAAGACACAAGGGAAATAACTGACAGGGCTGAAGAGCCAATCGTGAGCTACCCTCCTTTTAGCGCCATGATGGGGATACACCGATTAACATCATGCCGCGGCTGGAAGGAAAAGTTACGGCCAAAGGAGATGCCGCGGCTCAAAGGATGCACAAGTCACGGCCAAAGGTGATGTCACGGCTGGGTAAAGAAGAGGAAGGAGCCGCGGCTGGGAAAGAGGGTGGTGACCGCGGCTGAGAGAAAAGGAGTGGGCTGCGACTGAAGAGAGAAAGGACCACGACCGAAGACTTGGTAAATCTATCGTAACCAGCTAAGTTCTTGGGCGATTTAAAATCTAAGTCCTATAAAAGAGAGACGAGTCGCGGCTGAAAGGATACGAGACTTGGTATAATCTATACTAAGTAACCTAAGCCAGTAAACAGACAAAGAAGTTGCTTACCTCATGACCCAGACAAGAGAAGACAAAGAAGGTGTCAGATGATCAAAGTCAACTATAAAAGACAAGTCCTTATACGAAAAAAGGAAAGGATCCAAAATGAACAGAGAGAGTACACGACTGACATGTAACAAACTACTTAAAAGGGAGAGGCAACATCTGGGCTCTCTAGTGGAACCCACTATAAATACCATACGATCAAGCTGGAACAGATCATCTGCAACCCAAGAGCAACACTCTACTATCAACACACACTTATTCTTAACTTGGTCTGACTTGTGGTGGGTCTTGCACTGCTCACAAGCTATAACACAACCCTTGTGTTAAGTTTTGTAGCAACATTTGGCGCCATCCGTGGGACCAGGTCCCAAACAATCGCACCACCATGAGCTTAGACGAAACCACTCCGGTTGAAAACCAAAGTCACATCACATTATCTCCGGGAGGCACGACGGTGATCCAGGGGAAGGGGAAGGGTTTGTTCAATGATAGCGATAAGAATGTCAGGAACCCCGAGATCACCCCGGAATTTCTGGCACAAAATCGTAAACAAATCCTTCTCTTGTTGCAAAAAGAAGAGAAAGAACAAAAGTTAAAGGAGGTTCGATCCCAGCTCGAATTTGAAGATGTCTCGGTTGAGGACATGGATGAAGATGATGCTGAAACAGAAGTGAAGCAAGACAAGGAAACGAGCCAGCCTAAAATTCAAGGAGGTAGGAAAGAAACCCATGAAGACGGAGTGAAGAGCCGAATCGCTAAAAAGTTGGAATTTGACGAAGACTACAGCAAACCCTACCGTCCCTCGACTGCACGTGCAAAATCCAAATTTGTCGCTAGGATAGCCGAGTTTACCTTCCCTCCAAAGCTGAAAATGCCAACTAATGTAGGAAAGTATGACGGGATGGGAGACCCGGATGATCACCTGGCCATATTCATAGGTGCAGCTGAAGTTGAACAATGGTCCATACCTGTCTGGTGCCACATGTTCATCCAGACACTCACAGGCGCAGCAAGAGTCTGGTTCGATGGTCTCCCAGTGGGGGAGATACGTAGCTTCGAAGAACTAGAGGAGAAGTTCCTAAGATACTTCAGCCAGCAGCGAAAATCGATGAAGGACCCGACGGAGCTGCATAACATCAAGCGAAGGGATGGCGAATCTCTGGATGATTTCATCACACGTTTTTCCAAAGAGAGCATGCAGGTCAGAAGGGCAGGTGAAACCTTGAGAATTTCTGCATTTATCCACGGCGTAAAAAACGATCAGCTAGTAGAAAGATTCCACGAAAACCTTCCAAAGACAGTGGATGAGATGCTGGAACGAGCCAAGGCATTCGTACGAGGGAAGAAGGCCTGCGAACTGCTGAAGGACTGCAGTCCCAAGAAACAAGCACCATCAGTATGGAACCAGCCAAAGGGACAGGAGGAAAAAAGATGGGAGAGACCTCGCTTCCAGCCGAGGGGTGATGCCCTTCAGCCAGGCTTCAGCATTCCTCGAAAGCCCGTCACCGAATCAGAGGTAAAACTTCCGCCCTTGATAAAAACACCTAGTGAGATTCTGGCGACAGAGAATGTCAAGTTCGTAAGACCCGCCCCTTTGAGGCCAGGACCACGACGGAACATGGAAAAATTCTGCGAGTTTCACGAAGAAAGTGGTCATAACACAGATGATTGTTTCTCTCTGAGAAGACAGATAGAGTCGGCTATCAAAACAGGAAAGCTCGCTCATCTTTTAAGTGAGTTGCAAAAGACCCCACATGCCGGCGAAAAAAGAAAGGAAATCTTCATGCTACACCAACTACAGCCCACCGTTGCTTTGAAAAGGCCTCGAGACGCAAGTGGTGTCAAACGAAACTCAGACCACCTACAGTCCTGGATGGAGCAAGATATATCCTTCATGTCCATACGAGGAGGGAACTTTGCTAGCAACCCGCTTACAATTTCCGCCATCATCGCTAGACGTAACGTACACCGAGTGTATGTTGACACGGGAAGTGCGTTAGAGATAATGTATGAACATTGCTTCCTACAGCTTGATGAGGTAATCCAAAGATCCCTTATTAAAAGTACACATGTGCTAACAGGATTCGCAGGTGAAGTAGTACATCCTATCGGGCAGATCCAGCTTCCGGTGGTAGTTGGAAACGAAACAGGTCAAAGGGAAGTCACTATGACTTTCCTTGTCATTAGAGCACAGTCTCCCTACGACGTCATCTTAGGGAGGCCCGGCTTGTGCCTACTTGGAGCCATAGCCTCAACCATCCACTCCTCAATCAAATTCCCCACACCACGCGGAGTAGTAACTTTAAAGTCAAACAGAAGAGGGGGAAGATTGGATCATACAAGTCGCCCAACAAGTATTCTCTTGACATTGAACCGAGCGTAGCTTCGTAAATGTTATATGTAATCATGTGAAACGAATGACTTGTAATCAAATTTTGAACAAGAAGGTGCATTCGAGCACCAAATGATTACACGTCCACATAAGTCGTAGCTCATCTTATATACATTACTCAAACAAAAATAAGAAACAAGAGGGCACCATAACCTCCGGTCTCGATTGGGTGAGACAATAAACTTGTCCACTCGCCAAGACCGGAAGACACCAATAAGCATGCTCCTTTGGCCACGGCCAGATGAGGCCACAAACTATCACCTAGCCATGACTGGGCTGAGTCAAACAATCCGGCCGCGATCGGATCATTAAACGGTCAAGTACCGAAACAATCGCCCAGCCACGACTGGGCAGAAACTAAACATCCGGCCACGATCGGATCATTAACGGTTAAATACTGAGAAACAATCTCCTAGCCGCGACTGGGAAGAAACTAAACATCCGGCCACGATCGGATCATTAACGGTTAAATGCCGAGAAACAATCTCCCAGCCGCGACTGGGCAGAAAGCAAGCAACCGGCAACAATCGGATCATTAACGGTTAAATGCCGAGAAACAATCTCCCAGCCGCGACTGGGCAGAAAGCAAGCAGCCGGCAACAATCGGATCATTAACGGTTAAATGCCGAGAAACAATCTCCCAGCCGCGACTGGGCAGAAAGCAAGCATCCGGCAACGATCGGATCATTAACGGTTAAATGCCGAAAAACAATCTCCCAGCCGCGCCACGATCGGATTATTAACGGTTAAATGCCGAGAAACAATCTCCCAGCTGCGACTGGGCAGAAAGCAAGCATCCGACCACGATCGGATCATTAACGGTTAAATGCCGAAGAAAGCAAACATCCGGCCATGATCGGATAATTATAGGTTAAATGCTGAGAAAAAATCACCCAGCCGCGTCTGGGCTAAAACCAAACATCCGACCATATTCGAGACAAAAACAGTTGAGTACCACAATGTCGGCATAGTCTAATAACTTTGTTAAGCCAACTCCATAGCACAATGATTAAAACTCATGATGAGGTGCCACTTTAACATACCACAATCCGAAAATACTCATGGTGAAGTAACCTTCGGTTACCCTGGCATAGGTTCCAAGAGTTGTAGCCACGACCAACAAGACATAAGGTGTCAACCGACTGAAAAACCCTAAAACATTAACATGCGCTCCAAAGCACTCCATAGCATAATGAACTAAAGGAGGCCGCAACTAAGGAACATCCCCTTAGAGCCGCGGCCGGAAACGCATCACACACGGTCCGCAACACCATCATGGAACAAATACTCGGGATTACGAAGGAATAGTCGGGCATAAATATCGGACGATTGCTCCTCTCAAGAGCCACGTCTTAGAGGGAGGAGAACCTAGTTCCTTCAATACTTTGTCATTTTTCAGAAAAGAAAGTGGTTACCATGGAGGAGGACCCAGTCAGGGCTTGATGGGGGTACCATATCCAAGCCGCGGTTAGGAGTTAAAGAAAACGAACCAAACCTCCTGATCAATATGGGGAGTCGCGACTGGAGTAAAGAAAATAAACCGGATCCTCCAATCATTGTGATGAGCTGCGGCTGGAACGAAAGAAGGCAAAGTGACCCTCCGGCCATATGGGCCAAGCCGCGGCTCACTTCAAATAGAACCAAAAGAACCGATTACCAACTTAGGCTACTTCACCCGCGGATGGGTTGTTTGACGATAAAACCAAGGAGCGGACCTATGCATGACAAACCCCTATATAATCGAGCCGTCATCAATCAAATAGTTCGATGCCATGATAATATCATAACCCCGAACTAGGGGGGCTTGATGGGGATACTCCTAACCAAGTCATAGGAGCTGCGGCTGAAGGAAACCCAAATAAATAGGAGAAGCCGCGGCTGGAGTAAAGAAAAGGAACCTGATCGGAGGTAGGAGTTGCGGCTGAAGACACAAGGGAAATAACTGACAGGGCTGAAGAGCCAATCGTGAGCTACCCTCCTTTTAGCGCCATGATGGGGATACACCGATTAACATCATGCCGCGGCTGGAAGGAAAAGTTACGGCCAAAGGAGATGCCGCGGCTCAAAGGATGCACAAGTCACGGCCAAAGGTGATGTCACGGCTGGGTAAAGAAGAGGAAGGAGCCGCGGCTGGGAAAGAGGGTGGTGACCGCGGCTGAGAGAAAAGGAGTGGGCTGCGACTGAAGAGAGAAAGGACCACGACCGAAGACTTGGTAAATCTATCGTAACCAGCTAAGTTCTTGGGCGATTTAAAATCTAAGTCCTATAAAAGAGAGACGAGTCGCGGCTGAAAGGATACGAGACTTGGTATAATCTATACTAAGTAACCTAAGCCAGTAAACAGACAAAGAAGTTGCTTACCTCATGACCCAGACAAGAGAAGACAAAGAAGGTGTCAGATGATCAAAGTCAACTATAAAAGACAAGTCCTTATACGAAAAAAGGAAAGGATCCAAAATGAACAGAGAGAGTACACGACTGACATGTAACAAACTACTTAAAAGGGAGAGGCAACATCTGGGCTCTCTAGTGGAACCCACTATAAATACCATACGATCAAGCTGGAACAGATCATCTGCAACCCAAGAGCAACACTCTACTATCAACACACACTTATTCTTAACTTGGTCTGACTTGTGGTGGGTCTTGCACTGCTCACAAGCTATAACACAACCCTTGTGTTAAGTTTTGTAGCAACAATTTACACATTTTATTTAATTATAGAGGTTGTTTCCCATATTTATAATTAGAAGTCACATATTCTCTAATAATTAGGAGTTCTATGATAAGATTGAATAACCAGTTTGATATTATTGAAAAATTTTCAAGTAGCAGAGGCCACCATGCTTGATGACTGATTGCAACATTAGGAACCAAATAATAATAATCACATACAAAAGTCAAAAACAGTATTCTCGTAATTTGACAAGTCAAAAGCCTAAATTTAATGCAAAAAATAAAGTAATCGAAAGTAAATAACACCAAAACGCCGTCCGGATGTATGTTACAAACTAGAGTGCCGTCGTCAATCTCCTCTTACGGTTGAAACATGCTTATCACACTCTCGATCAATAATAATAATAATAATTTATACATGAACTAGAAGAGTTTCGATTTACCGTCATCAGAATCGGAGCGATTGACGTTGAAGACGGCGAGAGTATCGGAAGTTTCGTCGATCGGAGAGTCAAACGGAGCGAGATTTCTCTTCCGGTAACGGGAGAAGGAAACGGCGTTAGCAGCAACGGTGATAGTCACTAACATTCCGGCGAGCTTCGTCGCAGTCGCAATGAGAGCCATTAAACACGGATTGATGTTATCTAGCGTTGTATATACAAATTACATGCTCATTCCATCAATACAATATCATCTTGTCTACCAAATAATGTCGTATATATCTTGACTTCATGGAAGTGTTCCACTTTATCTTCTTCTTCTTCTTTCTCAGATTAATTATTATTATTATTATAATAATTATATTTATATTATTACAATTAAAAAAGTTTTTTGTTTCTTTCTCATGAATAAATTCATTATTTTGCATTTTCATAAAAGTCTTTTTGTAATATCTCAGTCTTTAAAAGTTAACATTTTATAAAAACAGATTCTTTTATTATAATTTATATTTTTTATAAGTGTATTTAAAGAATAAAATAAGTATTTGTAAATAAAATAAGGGAGACTTTCATACGTATCTTTACAAATTTGATAAATATCATATATTTTCAAATCAAACTTTTAGTATCAAATATATCATCTTCTATTAATTAAAATATCATATTATCCTTATTAATATATTTTACTAAAAATAATTCTTAACATGATCATTTTACCAATAAATTTCATTATATCGAATATATCTTTCTTTAATAACTAACTCTATGAGGAAACTCACGTCAGATTAACATCATACTTATTTAAAAGCAATTGCTTCCAGATAAACTCAAACTTAAGACCACCCATCCACTGTTATGCTCCACTCATCCACTGTTACAATGTGTTTTTAACCAACAATTTTATTGGTGCCAAGTGAGTAAATCATTTGTGTATTTCTTATAGTTTTCTCTTTCCTATTACATTCCAATTATTATGTTAGTCTTATTGTTTTTTTCGTAAACATATCATAAGACTTGACTCCAGAAATTAATGCGTTAACAATCCGTGCCCCACCTATCACACTTCCTTGTGGGTGTTGGTGTCCATTGTGTTTAGCGTAATGTTTGGAGTGAAGAAGAAATAATCTATAGTTTTTAGGTTTAATCCTCGTCAAGACAGATTTTCTTTAGAGGCCACTGACCCGGTTGCTTGCAATCGTGCTTCACTTGTTCCCTTTAGGCTTTAGTTGGTCGGGTATTAGAAGAGGGCATGAGGGTTTACCACACAAGTGATTTCTTATGGTTATCAAAAAAACAAGTTGCCCAAGTTTAAAGTTAATACATTAGATATAATGTTTGTTCTTAACAGGATGTATGAGTTAAGTCAGTTGAAGTGAGGATTCAATATTCCTTTTATTTTATTTTTCTTAATAATTTATAATGAAGATAATTTTATAATGAAGATAATTTGATAGGCTTTTATTTGACTAAATTGCAAATATGTTTTTAATATATATTTGAAGAGAAGTATTGTTAAATTCATAATAGACCCGTTTGAGATAAAACAAATCCACAAACAAATGAATTAAAAAAATTGTTTTTATGAAAATAGATGTAGGAGTGTTCATCGGGTCGGATAACGGGTTATTCGGATTTGAAATTTTGCAAGACCATATCCGAAATCTGACCCGACCCGAATCCATCAAAAAAACCCAAATAAACTTATTTTTTCATCCAAACGACCCGAATAAACAGGGTTTATTCGGATTGAATTCGGATATCCGATCCGAATAAACAAGATTTTGTATATCTGATATCTGATCTGAATTCGGAAAACGGATATCCGATCCGAATATTTAATTCGGATCGGTTTTTCGGGTTTCGGATACGATTTAGATTTCGGATTTGTTGAACACCCCTAGATAGATGGTTGTCAAAACCTGGTTCGGTTTGAAATTGGTTAGATCCAGCAACAAATTACCTAGAAGATAGATGGTTTATATTACTTCGTTGAACGTTAATTTTAAGCTCTTAAAAAGGGCTAATTTGAGTGACGTTGCACTATATATATTGACATTGCTTCATGGTTTTTTAAATGTACCTGATCATATTTTTACTTATAAGTTAAATGAATTTTACTAACTTAATGACTATGACTTCAACAAATAAAGCTTTTGCTTGGCATGCAAAAAATAGAGCGTTGCTATTATGACATTAAATTACCCAAGCATAAAACTAGTTATAAGCCATAAAAAAATGACACAAAAAAACAGGGGCATGCATACATGATACATATACACTAAGCCTGGCAAACTGAACCCTTTTGAATTTTTTTGGGTTAGAATGGGTTAATTTTTATATATGATGGGTTGTATTGAGTTAATAAAAAAAACTAAGGGGGTTAGAATGGGTAATATATAGAAAACAAATTTAGAAGACGGGTCAGAATGGGTAAAGAGGAAATTCACAGGTTCTCTTAACCCTAGCAGGAAGAACCGAAGCGAAAAGATCAGAAGGCAGCCAGTTGAAATCGTGATATCTTGACTCTCGCGCAAGAAGAACACAGGCTGAAATCATGATGTCGATTGGATAACTGTGAGATCGTCGAACACTTTCATGGGAGAATCGCTTTGAACAAATCGATTGGAAGATTGGAAGATTGAAGAAATCGATTTTGTACAGGTATGTTTCGAAGAAATTGATCTTTGTTTTACTTTGGTTGCTCTGTTTAGGGCTATAGTTCCTTCTCCAATCTAAATAAATAGAATATTAGGGCTACCAGCTTTCCATTGCTCTGTTAAGAATTCAGAAAAAAAGAAATTCTCAAAACGAAGTAAACATTAAATATCTGCAGAAATTCTACTTTCCCATCTTAAAATTATCAGCAAATGAACATAAATTATCCAATTTCAATTATCTTCCGGTCAAATCAATAATTATCAATTGGAAAATGAGTTCATTTTTACAGAACATTGCAACTTTTGATCATCAACCATAAATTCAAAATCTTTAAATTACCATCTACATTTTGGGATTCATTTTTACATTACAGGTCTTTCTTTTATTTTATAATTTATAGTCAATGGGAACAGTTAAAAGTAGGTCCTTTTTATTTGTAGGTAAACATGTCTAATCAAACTGATTTTGAAGAAGAAGTTAGTTCATTTAGTTCTAGTAGACAACATTCGAAAGTGTGGGACTACTTTGATAGACTACCAGCTGGACCCGATGGTACTAAGAAGGCTAGTTGCACCGGTTGTGGAAAGGTGTATAATGCGAATCCAAATACGGGAACCTCCAACATGAAACGGCATATCCCAAAATGCTTCAATCTTGATGAACCTGGTCAACCAAAAAAACGTGCCCCTTTAGATCAAGCGATGTATCGGGAGAAATTAGCATGCTCAATCATCAAACACAACTACCCTTTTAGCTTTGTTGAGCATGAGGGAACACGAGATTTACATAAATTTTTACATCGTGATGTGAATCCGATATCAAGAAACACTGCAAAGGCAGATGTCTTAAAAATATATAATCGAGAAAAGACAATTCTTAAAGAAGCATTGCAAAAGGTTAGTAGTAGAATATGTTTAACTTCTGATCTATGGAGTTCTATCACGACGGATGGCTTTATGGCATCAGCCCACTATGTCGATAACAATTGGGTCTTAAGAAAAAAAGTGATAAACTTTAGGGTCATACCGCCTCCACACAGTGGTTCTATTTTAGCCGAGTACATTATCAATTTTTTAGCGGATTGGAGCATTGAGAAAAAGGTTTTTACCCTCACACTAGATAATGCCAAGTATAATGATGTTTTAGTGGAATGTTTAAGAAGGCATTTGTGTTTGAATAACGTGTTAGTGTGTGATGGAGATTTTACTCATGTTCGTTGTTCTGCACATGTGTTAAATCTTATTGTTCAAGATGGGTTGAAGGTAATCGAAGGAGCCATTGAGAATGTTCGAGAGTCGTTTAAGTATGTTAGAGGAAGTGCTGCTAGAAAACATAAGTTCGCAGATTGCATACAACAACTTTCATTACAATGCGGGAAACATGTGCGTCAAGACATTATAACAAGATGGAATTCTACATATCTTATGCTTGATTGTGCATTGTCCTATCGTCGTGCATACGCTCGGTTGGCACTAGTTGATTCCAATTATAAAACTTTTCCTTCAGAAGAGGAATGGGAAACGGTGGAAAAAATCACACGATTTTTGAAACCATTTTATGAAATCACAACTTTATTTTCTGGAAGCACTTATCCTACTTCTAACTTGTACTTTCATAAGGTGTGGACAATTCAATTGTATATTGAAGATGAGATTAAGAATGTAGATCTTGTTATAAGTGATATGGCAATAGAAATGAATAAAAAGTTTGATAAGTATTGGGATAATTATAGCGTGGTTTTGTCTTTTGCGATCGTTCAATATCCACGATATAAATTTGAACTTGTTGAGTTTTGTTTTTCAAAACTTAACATGACAAATGAAGAACGTGAAAAGAAATTGAAGAGTATTTTTGACAGCATGCATAAACTATATAATGAATATGATATTTCTTCAAAGACAATGCATGATTCTTCAATTAGCTAGAGTTCAAATGTTGGTGTTGACCCATTTGATGAGCTAGAAGGATTTGAGTCATTTGAAAGTCAATTTAGAGGTGCTGAAAGAGAAATGTCACAGTTGACCATGTATTTGGAAGAACCTGGACTTGGTAGAAAACAAGAACTTGATGTTTTGCAGTATTGGAAAGACAACCAGGGGAGATATCCACAGTTGTCTCTAATGGCTCGTGATATATTAAGCATTCCAATAACAATTGTTGCTTCTGAATCATCTTTCAGTATTGACGGGCAAGTTATAAGTAAATATCGAAGTTCGCTAGTATCTTCAAACGTTGAAGCGTTGTTATGCACTCGTGATTGGTTGTTTGATTTAGAGGGTACTGTCTTTATAATTTTAATTTTCATGTGCTTTCATATTTATATAATTATATATAATGTTTTACTTCCTTCATGATTTATATATTTAGATGAAAATGAGAAGGAGATCGAGAAGGAGATTGAGGAAGGAATTGTAGAAGATATTGAAGCACTGATTCCGACTTATAATAGTAGCAATTTTTAGGTAAAAATTAGCCAACGATGCAAAGACAGAAACTTTTTCATCTGGGTATCAAGGAATTGAGGTGTTTGATGATGGGTATAAGCCAGATTTGACAAACTGCATCGAGGGTATTGAGATCGGTGGTGGTTCTTGCTATGAACTACTGCAGTCTGATATGCTGCCATTGAAAATTGGTACTGAATTTGAAGGGTTTGACTTTGGGTCAAATACAGAAAAGATTGATCAAGATGACGTAAGCAGGAGTGATTTAAAGGGTTTGTATCATGTAATATTGGGATGGTTTTGGGGTGTTTGCCAGATTTTATGTGATTTGTTTTACCCTTTGATAATCTGTTTTTGTTGCAACACAGGTAGTATCAAATTGTTATGCAAGTCTTATTTACGAGGAAAAGTGGTCTATGCTAAGAAAGTTAGAAATTTGTGATGTCAATCCCTTGCTAAGAATAATGATGACAGGTAAATCTGTGTGAACATAATTAATTTTCATTTAAAAATGACTCGTTTTGACTCAAGACTATGCATTTCGAGATTTGACCCGTTCTGACCCGGACCAAATTTGACCATTTTTTGGATGACCCGTTCTGACCCGAAACTATTTTTGTCAAAACCATTCTAACCCGGACCAAAATAACCATTTTTTAAAATAAGCCGTCTTGACCCGAACCCGTCTTGATCCTGACCCGAACTCGTTCTGACCCGCTACCCAAACCGAACCGACCCGCCCAGTTTGCCAGGGTGTATTATACACCAATATATTACATAAATAAACTATAAAATTCAACATTTCATATATTAGTAAGATGAATATTGACATAGATATCAAAAACATAAGCTACTGATTGAAACTTCAGCAACCCAAGATACATTCAAAATGCATTTTTGACAAGGTTAAATAAAAGATTTGATGTTTTACATGTTGATGAGAATGAAGTATTAAAGTCCCTCTTAGTAACGAGAGAAAATAACTCAGAAGGGATAGACAAGGAAGGAGAACATAAGTCAGGTGGGAACGAGGAAAACCATTGAATGACCTTTCATCACTTCTTGGTGATTTAAGATCCAAACGATAACAAACTCTAAAGAAACAAAAGGCATCCTCCGGTCTTACAAGGTCAAGAAAAGGTCTCACGAGGTGAAGAAAATAAGAATCACAAGGATTAAAAAAGGCAACAATTCAAAAAATAATAAAGAGATGAAAGAGCGAGTGAAAGTAAGATTAGGGTAAAAGCGCAGGTAAGGATAGCACCAAATTCATTGATGACACGCAAGCATCGCCTTCTCTTCTTCCTCTTCCTCTTCCATAGCCAAAAGCAACACCGTCACCTTTCACATCATTCCAAGTATTCTAAACTTCACATATTCTTCCTGCTACATAGATACATAAATTAAGTTCTATATTGTAATAGAAATACTTGACAAGCACAATAATTTTAGGGTCAATGAATCGAGTTTTAGGAAAAATAATGTCTACTATTAAACTGAAAAAACTAAATTGTTATGGCTTCTAGCCTAGCGGTACTCTCTTGACTTCTCTTATGAGAAATTTTGGGTATGAATCTCTATGGGAGCCATTACTTCTACATGAGCAGGTGTTTTTCTAGTGTGGATTTCCTCCTAGATGGTGAGGCCATGTTGCTCATTTACCGAGTGGTGCTTGATTTAGCGGTTAAAAAAACAGTAAATAGAATCTTTTTTAAATAGATTCAGAAATCATACCCACGTATAACTCACAAATTGAAGGATCATCAATACAATATATTGTACTAGATTTAGATATGAATAACCCATACAATTTAAAATCAATAAGGATAAACAATTTAGATATTCAAAAATAAATTTTGATTATCCGTAGTGTTGAGTAATATCTTAAATGATATTTTAAGTGTAACATGAAGAACTTAAAGTAGTTAAAATAAATAAATTATGATAAATTCTCAGACCCGGTTTTCCAAATCCTTTGCATCTATATCCCAATTCTCTTCTTATGAAAAAGAGAAAAGAAATGATAATTTGAAGAACCTTGCTCCCTAAACAGGTGCGTCGATGGGCCAATAAGTCGATAACCGTGGTGTTTAGCCATTTTAATGAATATGTCTTACAGTTTACATCTTTTTCTATTATCTTTTGTATTAAAAGTTAAAAGTTTGACACATGACAGAAGACAATCTAATGAATAAAGTTTTCTGGGTATGAAAATATAAAAGTTATAAAGATCATACCCAGTGTTCTAAGCATGTCCACCATCAATAAAAAGATGGTTTTCATACCTAAAAACAACGATTGACGTGTCTGGTCTCTCTTACACATAGGAGAACCCCAGTGAAAGAAAGAGGGATTGTATGAAAGAGGGGTATAGCGATTTGCTTGATCAGGGTTGGCTCAAGCTCAACATTTTTGAGGTAATGCTTAAAACAATAAAAAAAATTGGGTCCTTTTTACAAAATAATCAAGCAAAATCGATTGTCTAGCGATTAGACACAAATGATTACCTTGAAGCAAAAACAACTAACATTATAATCATGCAAATTATATTGGGTGAATGCTAACATAAACGGCTACTTAAAGCATAGAAATTGACAGATAATTACAAGAAGGTGGAAATTCCTATGTACTACAGTTGAACAATATAAATTGACTAAAAGTAGTATAATACTTTTGTACTTTGAAGTTTGGTCATTACATAGCCTCCCCAATTAAATCTAAGCTTGCATTGTACATTAATCAAACTTACAGTATGCACTTTTATCAAAAGTTTTGACATAAATTTTAATCACTTTTTTAATCGCTCTTATCATATGTTTAGACCTAAATTCTAATCGAAGTACAAACATATGACTCATAAAAAGTTTTGTTTTTTATATATAGTCTCACAGTTTATCTATTTTATTTGTTGCAACATTCTTTTTATATATTTATTTATTTATTTATGTCCCAGTATAAATTTTAATCTAAATTCTTAACTGAGCGTTACAGAATTTCCACAATAGCCGTACACTTCCCGGATTAAGGTTAAGGATTTCTAGGACACAAGATACATATAGAGTAATAGTGTCTTAGTGACGTAAATTCCTGTCTTATTTTTTTAGGAGAACTTTGCATGTTTCCGACTCTAGTGTACATGTATATGTATTTGTTATAAGATAATGTCTTATGATCTACATATAGTCACTTATCAAGTCATTATTTTGCTTATTTTAGAAGCTCTTTATTTTTATATTTTGTTTGATTATATATGTTTGTGTTTGCTTGTTTGTTCTTGAGCCAAGGATTTTCTTACACCTTCCTCCAACCCTAAATATATATCTATACCCAGTCGGAACACTGGGTTTGCCTCTACCAGTTTATAGACAAAACTAACTTTAACAAACTATGCCCCATTTGCGGTGCACGCATATAATATATATATGTGTGGGCCATCAAGGGGCCAAAGTAAAATTGATCTAATTTTAACGTATTTATTTATTATGTGAAAATAACGTTAAAAAATGTTGGGATGATTAACTTCAAACGATAATAATGAGCTGGGACTTCCTCTCTAGAGTAATGTTTGTGTCCATCCTTCACCAGACCCTACTAAAAAGTGATAATATATGGGTAAGTTTGTTTGTTTAACTTTAACAAATTAGGCAAAATCAATTATATGTTTATATGGATTAATAGATTTCTGCCTAGAAGTTGACACATACAATCGTTTTTCAAGTAAACAACAAAAAATGGTACTACAGTTCCACCTTCCAAAAGATTGTAAAACAGAGATGTATACCAAAACCCTATCAAAATGTCTAATTCACTAACAAATAATGTTGATTTTTTCTGTCAAATCAAACACAAGTTATGAATTTTACAGTCATAACATTTCAATCAACCAAACGATCAACGGTTAAAAGTGTAAATCTTAAATCGGATACAGCAAAAAGTCAACCTTTACTAAATCGACATAAAGAAATAAATCAAAAAGAGAAAAATTACCTTGAAATTGGCGATGATTGATGAAACTATGACCGTCGATTCTCCGATTTCTCTTCTTTGAAACTCAAATAACCTAATTCTGATCTACCCGAAAACCAAAACCGAATTATGTGTTAGGTTCGGGTAGCGTTTAATCAGGCCGGGTACCCGATTTTACATAGGTATAACAACTTTATAGGCCATAAAGTTTATAAATATTGCATTTTTGCAAAAATTAAAATATAAAACAAATAATTTTTTCCTACATCTAACTATGTTATTGTTAAATCTAGGCCACATTGATGTGTTTGCATTGATTTTTGCAGGCTTCATCGGCAGAGAATTATCCAAAAACTGACATGGAAACAATTGTTCAAATTCTTAGCTCTTGCTAACATAACCGATGCCCGGAAAACCCTAATACCCGATACCCGTCATTGTCATCCGGTTCGGTTTTCGGTCTTGATTATTAGCCAAAAGCGGTCTTGGTCTTGATCCAGGTGGTGTTGAATCGGATCAGGTACCTGATTTTGCGCATGCCTAGACCTGGGTATGTAAAACAGGTTCAACGGGTCTGCTTAATAAATAGTTAAAGTCGAACCATTTATTTTCTATAACCAATTCAAATATAAATATCAAATCTAAAATCATTTACTTTTCAAACTAAATAAAATATATTTTTAAGCATAAGTAAAATGTAAAGAAAAAAAATCAATATAAATTTTAAATATAAAATCATTCACTCTTCGAAAACTTAAGAAAAAAAATTTAAAATTTTGTATTTATTCATCAATCGTAATCTATGCAATATTGTCATAAATATTTAAGAAAAAATAATAATTAAACAATAGTAATCAATTATATAACAAATTAGTCAGACATACTCCCTTTTTTGTTAAAATTGATTGTATAAACTATGATTCGTATTGAATTTCTCAATTGTCTTGTGAAAATATAAGGTTAAATTATATTAGATAACCCCAAATTGGTTAACTCTCTAGCCATTGGGTTTGGGCACATATCCGACCAAGACTGGTATTTTAATAAATATTAGGAGCATGAATCAACCAATATAATGGTTATCTAAATTGTAATGCGTCAGTCCGGTTATTTTGTTCAGGTTAATTGGGTTGGCCCGTTTTGCTCAATAGAAACTTGGTGCAGTTTCACTATGCCATGTTATTACCTTATTAAGTTATATGTCGTTACCCGTCCTTATGTTGGGAGGAATATAGACCACAATGTAAACAAAACATAGTTGGGATAGAACGTGCAAATATAAAGTTGTATATAAACCTATGTAACACCTAATTGGAATGCACTACAATCATTTTACAATTATAAAGATTCTCTTTGTTCTAACCTATGTAATACCTAATTGAAATACAAAACAATCATTTTACAATCACAAACATTCTCTTTGTTAGATCCATGCAATTATTTTAAGTTGTTTAATGGTTAATCTGAATCTATAAGAGGATATTGAATTCAAATTATTTAATTATCCTTATAATTTACCTTTCTCTATTGTATTGTGAAAACACTATCGAAGTATTACAAAAACTTATAATTGCAATTTGTGTAACCCTTATACCTGTGTTTTCCACATGACATGTGGGTAAGAAAGTAGGATAGTAAACGAATCAAATGTTTAACAAATAGTTCGTGAATCATTTGACGGAAAGTATGTTTATGTTCGTTCACTTAATGAATGAATGAACGAACATGAACAATAAATTCAGTTTGCTTAATTAAATTAACGAGCATGAACATAAGTGGTGTTAGTTCATTTGTGTTCGTGAACGTTTTGTAATTTGTTTTTTTAATATGTTTATTTGTTACATATGTTTTATATTTTTTAAATTTAAATTTTTAGTTTATTAATTTAACATTTAAACTAAAAATCAAGTCATTTGAAATCTGTATCTTGTTAAAAAAACATAGTAATATCAAACTTACATATTTGAAATATTAGTTTAGAGTAATTTACTAATTTCAATTATGATTATTATTTCTAACTTTTTCTTTTGTTTTAAAATAATTATATTTTTTATTTTTATATTAAGTGTTTAACTTTATATTTATGTAAGCTGATTATATTTAATGTTTAAGATTAAGAACATTGTTTTTTATTTTTTTTAAATTATATATGTCCGTTTGTGTTAATAAACTCTTCGTAAACAAGCTCAATTCTTTAATGAACAAACACGAAACAAATTTTCATGGTTAATGTTCACGAACCTTTCATAAACAATTAAAAAATTAAACAAACAACACAAACAATAACTCATTCGTGTTCGTTCTGTTCCATACCACATGTGAAAAACATATTTACCACAAAAACGAATTTATTAATCATTTTTCTAGTGCCAGACTCATATATACCAAGATTGCTATTTACCATTTTAAAAAAGTGAATATTTCGGCATATATTAAACTTACTACACTGATATATCTTTTACTCTCTCTAAACAAGTTTAATAAAATATGTATTATTACAATATGTATTTTAGCATTCATAAATCCAAATTCTTCCTAAAACTCTATGAAAGAAAATAATATTTTTATACCAAGAGTTTTAAACACTCATTTTTATTTTATAAATATAAGATTATTTATATTGAAAAGAAGGCAAAAAATTTATTGAATAACATTTCTTTTGCATTATAAAGTAAAGTCTATTATATAAAGGTACTATTTGAATATATAATTTCATTGAAATAAACATAAAGACGAATGTATGCATGTTTATTTATATATATTTATAGAACTAACCGACAAACATTTTCTTATGTGTTTTTCTTAATTAAAAAGGATAATATTCGTTTTAACAACCTTATTCACGAGCAAACAAAAATTTTAGTAACATATTATATATCTTTGATAGCACTTATTAAATTTTTGTCTGCCTTTATCGAAATGTTCAACACCTTTCTTTGTTTTCTCAAAGATGACAAATTAAACTTCGTCTTGAAACCTCAGTTATATTAAAAAAACAAACACACATTGTATATATATGGAAAGATCAAATAAGAAGAAATTTTGTCTAAAAAGAGTAAGAACTAATAATAATTTGAAATTTGGCGTGATAATTTACGTATAACTTCATATTTTTTGTACTAGATTTTTATTTTTTATACTATATTTTTTTTGTATTAGATTATTTTTTTGTTATTCATTTTTCTTGTACTAGATTTTTGTGTTTTTTGTGATACATTTTTATTTTTTTGTATAGGATTTTTATTTTTTTGTACTAGATTTTTATTTTTTGTACTGGTTTTTTATTTTTTGTACTAGATTTTTATTTTTTGTACTGGATTTTTTATTTTTTATGTACTGGATTATGTTTTTTATACTGGATTGTGCCACGTATCAAATTTCTATTGATTCTTACTCTTCTTAGGCAAAAATCTCTTTTTACTAGATCCAACCCCTATATATAAGATTCAATTGACAGCCAACAAGTTCTAAATAACTAAAAATAATTATTTCTAGTCACATTTTTAAAGGGTATAAAAGTTATTTTCTGTTAAAATAGAGAAGTTAATATTATACCCTTTAAACTTGTGGTTAAAATTTGTTCCTTTAGTTTTCAAGTAACTTGTGGCTAGAATTGGTTCATTTTTACTTGAGAGGTGTTCAATTGAAAACCATTGTTACTTTATAATTAAAGGAACCAATTCTAGCCTCAAGTTTAAAATGTATAAAATTATCTTTGTATATTTTAAAAGAAAATTACTTTTATATGCCTTAAAACATGTGACTAGTAATATGGTTCTTTTAGTTTTTTACAATTTGTTGCTTTTTATTAAAATGAATTTTAATAAATTAGTAAAATATTAGAATAAGAAGATTTATAATTTTTAATATTTAATTACTAAAAATTATTAATATCTATAATGAGAGAGATGCAGGAAAAAATTTTCAAATTTTACCTGAAAGTAACACATCTCTTATAAAAATACTCCTTTATTTAAGTAGATAGAAGATAAATACATGGTAAGGCTTAGTTTTTAACACGCTTTAATTGTGATAACACAACTAACTCTATTAAATGTTTTATATGGTTTCTTGTTCTGTGGATGAAACCAAAACATGGGATTATGAAAAACAGATCTGTTTTATCTAGAAGTTCCAAACTTCAACTCATACATGAATTTGTTTAAAATAATCTTTCCATTCAATGCTTAGGATGTATCTTTTTTAAAACTAAAGGGCACATGTTTTCAACACTAAAAAATGTAAACTGACATAAATATAGTGTTACCTTCAAGATTGGTGATAATCCTTAAATCATGTGCCAACAACCCAAAGCTAAACTAAGAGATCTAAGCATGTCCAAAAACAAATAATAACTAAAAAATTTTAGATACAACATTCATCCCAAGTCACACCTACTTGGTACCTAGGATGTATGTTACAAAAAAATGTGTTAGGATGTTAGTGAGTTCATAAATGATATAGTTTAAAACATATAGCAATACTTAGTGTATATACTAACAAATAGATAATAAATAGATAGATAATATCAAATTCCAACCCCTAACCACGAGCACATCATAGTACCACAAAGGCTATGTATACATGAGGTCTTTACCAGAACCTCTAGATATCCCCTAGTGTCGTTGAGAAAGACATATGTCATCTTATGCTCGGAACATGAGTAGGTATTATTCACATACATATACATACACAGTTGTCCAAGGATATATACCAATTATCATAACATAATCTATTGTTTGCAATTTAACCATACATGCTAGAGCTAGGCTGACCTAGTGGATAAACCAGGAATACATAAACAAAAACGACAATTGGACATGAATTTTCGGTATATCAATTTCGAAAACAAAACAGTTAAAGAGCGCATATCTTGTCTTGAAAGTTTAGATGAACTCACCACTCAAAGTTGACAATGTGAAAGAATCAACTATATTATGCCCTTATCTTTTGAAGAAATTAAATACATGAAAGAGAGTTTGGGATTCATAGAACTATCATATTCATAAAGAGAAAATTTTCTTTCTTTCTTTGAGTCCTTGTTTTTACCTTTTTCTTTACAATAAGTTTGCACCATCTCATGCCTTCAACATAACTTAATTGTCTCCCACACATAGAATCAATTTCTTGGTCCCCCAAGTCAACTAAGGCTCTTGTTGTGGCCAATGATGAGAAGCAATTACCACAAAGGCTATGAGACATAGAATGGGCATAAATCCAGGAGGCTAATTGTTGTTCTTCTGGCTGAAGTTCGGATGAGTCCATCGAATGTAGTTATACGTGTGTTCAACTCACATTGTCACACATTTTAACATGAAGATCAAGGAGAAGAAGAATTTATATATTAAATATGCAAGTTACAATATTACATATGAAAATGTAGATTATATAGTGTGTCATGTTACATATTTGTGATAATAATTTGTGTATCTATAACGTTAATATGATTTTTAACCCATGCTGTTTTAGTCATGTTAATATGATTTATAACGTTAACACGTAATTTTTCATATAGAGTAAATTATGATTTTTAACCCATGCTGTTTTAGTCTTTTAGTTTATTAACCTAAAACATAATCTAATAACAACAATGTCTCTTTCATTTAAACAATTGACGGTTTTGACTCCTACCAATATATTGCATGTATGAAAAGTCACTTAGCACATATAAATTCTCTTATCTATTATCTATTATACTTAATAAATGAAAATAACTAGTGAACACTTGTCACAAATCTATAGTATCTCTACAATACCTTTCCCGCTTCTCTCTCCTAATAAATATACAAATTTATTAAATACTAATTATATAATTATATATTCTTTATATCTTTTTCAATTAAAAAAGTTCTTAATATTAAAAATATATTACATAATAATACTAAATACCAATTATATTATATATACCTTTATAATTAAAAAGGAATTCTTAATGTAATAAAAATATTATAATATTAAAAAGCTCACTTTTAAAAAATCAAATTATTATAAAATATGAAAATTTTCTCAAAAATTTATAACTCATTATATCTTTTTATAATTTATAATTCATTATGATTAACTATTTATTATTTTCTTTATCAACTTGTTTAATAATAAAATATAACATCCTATTATTTTGTAAAAAAATAATGATACTTTTTAAAAGCAACTTTTTTAAAATGAAAAGTTTAGAAACCAAACTTTGAAAAGGAATTATTTAAAATGCAATATTATTATTTTATTTTGTATGTAATGTTGATCATATTTTAAAACATAAAATCATTTATAATTTTTAAATTTGTATTATTGAATACTTATTAATTTTTTATTCAACCCGTGTAATACACGGGATACTAACCTAGTTTTCTAATATAACAACATTATTCTTAATATAGTGTATTTTAAAAATTATAATAACATATTAAAAGATTATTAACGTTTAAAAAATTACATGATTGTATTTTAAAAATAATAATAACATATTAAAAGATTATTAACGTTTAAAAAATTACGTGATTAGCTCAAAGTCAACAATAATATCAATATCAATTTTATCCTTCAAATAAAAAATAAAATATTACTAATTTGATTTAAACCTTTAATCAATTATGATTAATAATTGATTACGTTATTTGGTTTCTCGTATTTAAATATTGCCAAATAGTATCCAAGTATGATGATAACGTAATAGTGTACTAATAAAAATATATTAGATTATTGATAAAAAAAAAAATCAATGCATTTTATATTTTTAACATATTATTTAAAATATATTAAATTGGTTTAATAGCCAAAAAATAATAATAGATATGGAACTTTTATAAATAAAATCATATATATGAACACTTGTTAAGATAAAAGATTTAATGTCAACAAAGTTCATATTGTTTATAAGGGAAATTATGTAAGTCCTTTTATTTTAAAACCTAATATATCTCCTTCCTAATGTAAGAAAACAACAAATTAAATTTTTTTAAAATCATTCATATTTACGCATAATATTTGAAAAAAATTAAGTTTTTCAAACGTTAAATATTGACGCATATTGTTTGAAAAACTTATTTTTTTTCAAATAAATAAGAGACTAGTGCAAGATTTGTTTTATATAATACCAAGAGCGATCAACTGTCGCCCGTCGGCATGTTGCGCCAACTATCTTGCAATCAAAACACAATCGAATATTAGAGCATTTATACGAAGAACATGCTGCTTTAATTTATCATTGGCTTATAAAATGATTATAGCACCACTTAACATACTAAATAAGTTAAATATGTAAAAAATTATAAATAACCTGCTATTCAGGTTTTTATATACGATTAAAACACCATACTAAATTAAATGACCTAATTGGGACAAAAAAATTCCAGTGACTTGTTTGGGACAGTTAGAAAAGTTGGTTATATATATATGTGTAGACTCGTCTCTTTATAAAATTACACATTACAACAAAAATACTGTTTTTTAAATTCACAAGAAAATACTGCTCTTTAATTTTGGCCAATTCATTCAAGCAATAGTACAGAGTCATCTTGTTCTTGTTATAGTGTTAACCTAATCCTAACCAACAATCCTATCATTCCTACAAAAAAAAGACCAAAATTGGAAACACCTATTCTAAAAAACTCAAGCCCAGCATCACCATCAAAATCTAAAATAAGAATAATTTCAAAACTAGTTTTTTGATGACCATCAAAAAACTGGTTATAAACGGCAATCCTTAACAATCATTCTTTCTCAAACCAACTCTGCTAGAAATGGAACTGGTCTATAAATATCATCATTAGACAATAAAAGTATTAAGTCGAACAAAAACCAAACTTGATCCAACATAAATCCATACAAATACCCATTTGGAAATGCAGCTGACTATAAAGAGATCACAGCCTCCTTCCTCTTCTACCACTCTTCCTACGGGTGCTATCAGTTGGAATTGGTGTAACATCCTCTGCAATGGAAAAACAAATAAGTTCATAACTGAATATTTATTGAATTGATTCCATATAGAAGAAAGAAACAAATATTCATTGATCAAAGCATTCACGCATAATCTAATAGATCTTCTGAAGAACTAATTAATCAGTTGAGAATAAAGATGGTGTCCTGTTCTACATGTCAATACATAACAATGAAATTTATTGTAAGAGGAAAATTCGTCAATTTAAAAAATCATGCGGGTTCAACCGTTCAAGTCCCTCAATTCGAAAACATGCCTTTAAAAATATTGCAATCTTGTATTAGATTGACGACTGTTTCGATAAAATTTGAAATACAATGTTACCTATGCGACCAATTTTCATGCCAGAACGAGCAAGAGCTCTGAGAGCTGATTGGGCACCAGGGCCTGGTGTCTTGGTCTTGTTACCTCCAGTAGCCCGCAACTTTATATGAAGAGCATTGATACCAAGTTCCTGAAACAAAACCAAATAAAATAAAGCATGACCTCAATATTACAACAAGATGGTAAATTGGTAACCTTTAATTACTTAATTTTGCAAGGACTTCTTATTTTTTGAAATGAGAAGCAGCAAGGGTTGCAACACAACTAGTTGAAAATATTTATATAAAATGTAGATGCATGAAGGATGAATGTAAATACCTTGCATCGCTGGGAAACATCTTGAGCAGCAAGCATAGCAGCATAGGGTGAAGATTCATCCCGATCAGCCTTCACTTTCATCCCACCTAATTTCATTTACCATTTGACTTGCATTAACAAGAATCTAGAAAACCAATGATCTTAAATATAGTTGTTAAATGGGCCTTGTATAAAGATTGGCAGGTGATGCTAGAATATGAACCTAAAATCATGTCAAACAAATTACACTAGATGAATTTTCATAGGTTCACACAAACACAACCCGTTTTAATTCAAAAACTTTATGTTAACATTTATCATATTAAGGAAAAAAAATACAAGGGTATTTTAAAAAATGATGTATATGCTATAAGTCTGATGCTAATTTCTCTTTTATTTTTAAAACATTTAACACAAAAATAAACAAACAGTTCTAGTCATGACATAAAACACAATTCTTATTTTTTTTCAAAAACAAGCAAGTCTACCCATTAACCCACTAGGTGACAAAAACACAACCTTGCATTCTACCAAACCTTTTAAATGAAGCAAAACCAACAAATTTAGTGTTAGTTCCACTTAGTTTTTTATTTTGTTAAAAATTTCCTCAGATCCTACATTATTCTACAACTAGAAAATGATCATTACCAGTAATTCGGACCAATGTTTCTCTTCCAGAGATATCAGTCACATGCTGCAGTATACACATCACAGATAAACAAATAATAATCACAACAAAAATTAGTTTCAGATATTCAATTATTAAAAAAAAAAATTTTAGCTTACAATGAATGTATCATTAAAGGATGCAAAAATGTGTGCAACACCAAATACAAGTTCCCCCTCACGAGTAGCAGGTCCAAGAGTGACATTATCTTCCTTTGGCTCCCTAGTCTTCCTCTTCGACTAACAAAAAGAAATAAAGCACAATAATTAGTATTCATCCAATACAAAACACAAAGAAACTCTAGTTAAAAGTGGTAAGTAATTGAAGCATAACATAGCATTATTCCCCAACTAGTGTTCTCAAAAGAACTACCTACATACCAACTAAATTTGGTTGCAAGATAATCTATTATCTATAGTCTATATTTTAAAGGTTAGTATAGATTACTGGCACTGAAATAAAGCATTGAACAATCTATATTTGCAAACATCCAAATTCAAGTGCTATAAAACAAATTTTCAGTTTCGAACATTTCTTAAAGGCCTGAAGAACGCACAAATGTTAGCATACACATAATCCACAGATGAGAATGATCTAACCTGACCAACAGAAAAAAGAACATACACAAATACAATTTGAAGTAATTATCAGAACCTATAGCAACCATCCAAAAATTATCACTTTTCAGAACAACAGATCTACCTTCATGTTTCTCCAGATCAATATTAACAAATTTATGTATAAATCTACCTAATATCAGAGCTCTACGATAACTTGAATCGAATGCAAACATAATTCGGCATTCACGAGACATAGGAATAAGCTGAAACTGAAGTTAGATCGTAAATTAAAATCGTTACTATGTATAATAACTTCAAATCGAAGTTCAAAAAGTGTAAGACGTCAAAGTCTGGATAGAAAATCACAACGAAATAGAGAACGATTACCATGGCAGCTCTTTACTCTAAGCCAAGAATTCGCGTCCGGTGGCAGGACTGGCAGCGTCAAGGATGAGTGAATTCGCAGTGCTAGAGTTAGGGTTAGGGTTTCATCATATTTAAGACGCATTGCGGCCTAGGTAAAGCCTTTTTGGGCCCGGTTATTGAAGTGGTATAAGTCCAGCAAATAGGGTGAAAATTAGAGCCCAAACTAGAGGTGGGCAAACCGGGTTCAAAACCCAACCCGAACCGGGTTCAAAACCGGGTTCAAAATGGACCGGGTTCGGTGGAACCGGTTTTGAGTTAAACCCGAACCGGTTTGGAACCGGTTTCACATTTGTAGATCTAAACCCGGTAGAACCGGGTAGGGTCGGGTCGGGTCCAGAACCGGGTACACCTACCGGGTTCAAACCGGGTTCGGTTTAAATTTTTTTTTTTTTTTTTTTTTTTAAATTTGAATACATAAATAAAAAAAAATAATATTAAAAACATTCATTATTATTTATAATAATTTACAATAAATTACATACATAACTTAAAAATAAAAATAACTTTTAATACATTTATTTATATTTCAATTATTTAAAAAAAAAAGACATACATAAATAAATAAAAAAATACTTGATTTAAGAACATGAATAAAAAAATAATGATATTAAAAAAATTCATTATTATTTCTAGTAATTTTACAATAAATTACATACATAACTACATAACTACATAACATAAAAATAAAAATAACATATTTAACATTTATTTCTCTTTTAATTATTTAAAAAAATAAAAGACATACATAACTTAAAAAGATAAATACAAATACAATAACTTGAAAACATGCGTTTTATTCCGTGCTCGTTCCCGCTTGCGTTTGCGTACGTTTACGAGCACGAGCTTCTTGTGCAAGTTCTTCATCGGATATGTCGGGAGATAATCCTTCCTCCACCTCCTCTTCGTGTACCATTGTTTCAAGTTCGATTTCATCTTCGAGGTTTGTTATGTTTTGAATTCGATCGATCGCGTCCAAGTGATCTTTTAAGCAAATACACATCTCTACTGATTCTGGAGTAAGTCTTGTTCTTCGTAAAGATAATACCCTGCCACTAAGAGAAAACGCAGATTCCGAAGCTACCGTAGAAGCTTGGACGGTTAGTAAATCACGTGCCATAGTGGATAGAATCGGATAATCGGATTCCTTTCCTTTCCACCATGACAAAAGGTCTAAATTGTGATAATCCTCGGATTGAAAAGTGGAAACAAAATCTGTTCCAATGTACCTTCCGAGCTCACTTGAAGGGGTGTTACCCCTTTGTCGTTTTGCCGTTTCATTACGAACGGTATTAAATAAACTAAGAAGCGGATCACGAGGTCTACTACTCGAGCTTGATGCGCTCGTGCTCGTACGTATGTTTATATTAGGACCATATTTACTTAAATAAAATTCATACATACTTTGTAAACTTTTTTGAAAACTTTTTTTTGCATCATTTGAAAAATTTGGATCTTCTTCATGAATATCCAAATTATCATTTATTTCGTCTATCAAACATTCAACTCCCGTAACATTTAAAATTGGGTTTAAAGCAGCGGCACAAGTAAACACGGGTGGTAAATCTTTAAAATATTTCTTTAATTTGAGTTTCATTGGACTTATAATTTCTTCAAACATTTGGTTTTTCATTTCAAAATTTTTTAAATTTGACGTCATCAAATACAATTCTGGTAACACCAATGGACTAGTAGGATAATAAACCCCTGATAATTTTGTAGTGGCGGTTTTAAAAGCTTCAAGAAAATCTTTTAAATCTTGAATATTCTCCCAAGCTAAGTCCGAAAATTGTTCGGCGTAACCACTTTCACAAAGACTCGTATGAAATGTTTGTAAAGTTGCTCTTTGTTTTAAAGCACTTTCAAACATTTAAAAGTGGAGTTCCACCGAGTAGGTACATCCCAATTAGGACCATAACAAGGTCTGTTCGTATCTTTACACAATTTTTTGTAATCGGTAAATGTTTTTCTACTTTTTTTAAAAACATCATGTATCATATTTCTAAAACCATATTTGAAAGTTTCAAGATTCGGTGAAGAAAGACCGTCTTGCACCGCTAAGTTAATAATATGTGCTACACATCGACTGTGGAAAAATATACCATTGCAAAATGGTGTGTATTTTAATTTTAATTTTTCCACTGCAGCAGTGTTGTTTGAAGCATTATCAAATGCTATTGAAAATAGTTTATTTTCCAACTTAAATTGTGTTATTACGAAATCTAATAGTTGAAACAAACATTCAGCCGTATGTGGATACGGGAAAAGTTCAAACGCAATCGTACGTTTCATCATTTGCCACGAAACGGGATCCACCCAATGGGCGGTGACGCAAATATACGATTCCGGTAAACCATGAGGTGCAGACCAAACGTCTGTAGTTAAGTTTACACCAGTGTTTAGTTTTTCAAAAAATAAGACCAAATCATTTTTTGCCTTGTTCCACATTTTTAAACAATGACGCCTTAGCGTCCTTCGACTTACATGATTATAACGAGGCTGAAGCGTATCTCGAATCATGTTTGTTAAACGAGGGTTGTCGAAATGTCCAAACGGCAACGCCTCTTGAATCACGAACTTCGCCATTCTATCACGAACCTCGTCTACGTTGTAGTGAAAAATTCCACCATCATTACTGATTTGTGTTTGTTGACTTTCTGGATCATTCTTCAACGCCTTGCAAAATGGTTTGGTAATATGTTTCTTCAAACTCGTGTTTGATTCTTTTGCAAGAAGCATACCACAATACTTGCAACGAGCCTTTTGAGACCCATCACTCATCTCAACTAAATCCCAGTTACACCATATTTCCATGTTCCTACTATGCGTAAGAACACGGACAACTGTAACTTCGGTGTTAGAACCTTGACCGACAGAAGATGTAGAGTGAGCCATTGCTTTAACAAGGTTATACTTGTTTAAAATACGAGTGTAATAAAAATGGATCGCGAAACAAAGAGTGTAAAGCAGTCGGGTGTACGAAACGAGAGCGTTTTTTGCTTAGATTGTTCGTTTTCAAGTGTGTAATCAAACTAAACCAAGCCACAACAATTTATACTAAGTTTTGGACCAAAAAACATCAAAAAAACGGCTAGAAATCGATCCAAACGGCTAGTTCAACGGCTAGAACTCGAAATTTTCGTTAAAACGGTCAAAACCGGGTTGAAACCGGGTTGGAACCGGGTTCTAGCTACCGGGTTGGAACCGGTTCGGGTTGGAACCGGTTTGGACCCGCCTGATAATTTTAAAAACGGAACCGGGTAGGAACCGGCGGGTTGAAGCGGGTTGGAACCGGGTTGGGGGTTGACCGGGTTGGAACCGGGTCCGGTTCCGGGTTGAACCCCGGGTTCGGGTTTGAAACCGGGTACGATGCCCACCTCTAGCCCAAACCATAGTCAATCAAATCAATTATGATATTATGTGAACGGCTAAAATTCTTCTCCATCTCAATTACACCATAATTACACATTTGCATAAGATTGAACCCATAACCTCTCATTCTAAGAGGCAAGCCTCTACTAAGTGAGTTAGTCCCACATTGGCAATTATGATATTATGTGAACTCACTTTACTCACATACGAAATTACAAACTGGTGGTAGTGTAGTATTCTTAGCAGTGATAAAAAACAGGATATTGACCTACCATCAAATAAAGAAAAAATAAGATCGATCAGACCCCAATCGGTAAATGATCAACTTACCACCCTTTCTTTCGAAGGAATTCAAAAATACTATGATGGCTTCGTTGCTTTATATATTTATTATATTTTTTTGTCTGTGATTTATCTGTCATTCAGCGATCCCAAAGTTGTAAAATATTTGAAAATTTTGTATAAGTAAAAATTATGTGAGTATAATGTGATTGATTTTACAAAAGTATGATGTATAGATAATATGGGTGGTGTATGAATATTAAGACCCTAAAAAAAGAAAGAAAAACTAGTTTTGCAATCCAAACTGGAACCAACTGATATAGGCAGTTCTGGTTTTCTAGAGAAACATAACAATAATCAAAACTACTAGAATTGGTTGTACTATTACCAGGCCAAAACCAATCAAAAATGATCAAAAATCCAAAGTAGTTGTTGACCAAAATCGAAACCGGTTAAAAAAACGTTTTGCCCACTTTTAATTCTTAGTGTTTTCATAATTGAATCGAACCAATTGGATCAAAAATTAGTAAGGTTAGC
The DNA here is from genome assembly GCA_009363875.1 of Mikania micrantha. Lineage (NCBI taxonomy): Eukaryota > Viridiplantae > Streptophyta > Magnoliopsida > Asterales > Asteraceae > Mikania > Mikania micrantha. Next base: position 57,462 of record SZYD01001442.1, read on the forward strand.
CTAGTTAAACTGCTATTCAAATGAATCGACAAGTTAAGCAGTAACATTATTAAACCACACTGGTTAAACCAGATTTATTTATTTTTATATGAGACACTACAATTAAGCGTAAATGATTGTATGAGTTATTATAGCGAAAACACATATTTAAAACCGATCTAAACCCACTAAGCAAAGAATTGTCATTGTAACATCAGTGCCGGACACGTGCCGGAACAGTGATCGCAACAGTAAACACGAACAGTAATTCAGGTATACATTACGGGAAACTATGTTTATACTATTAATGCAATTGGATTCACATGAAACTATTAAACGATTGTCTGAACCTGACTGAAATCTTAGGATTTAACAGTCAGAAAACATGTCAGACAACACAGTGTGGAAACACAAATACTTGATGTGACGTGATTTGGTGTAAACGTATGTGAGGTTAAACAAAACAAAACTATAACAGTTGTTGTTGCGGAATGCTAAACCGATAAGTTATTCGTATAGGTGACGATCCGTACGAATGATTCTGATAGTTTAACGTTCTGAAATAATAACTTAACAGTAGAAAACAAGAATCAGAAAGCAAAACCATCGTCGTGTTTGTTCGAATGACGATTCGAACGAATACGTGCGATGGTGACGTGTTCTGACGAAACAAAAACGAAAACGATGAAAGATACGAACGACCATAATTTTAAGGAAATAACATATTTCCTATTTTACAATTTTGAAACTCATCATTAAATAAATTGAATTAAACTATTTTAACAAATCGCGAGCGAATTAACCGAAACGCGTAAAAATATTAAATTCGATGAATAAATTAGCATAACTATATTTAAAATAATTTCTAAAAATATATTTGTATTTTAAATGTCATAAAATAACCCTTTTGTTTAAACGACGAAAAACGCGCGTTACGTTCCGGAAACGTAACGAAAACGCGAACCGAGCAACGAAAATGAACCTGAACCCACTCGGGGTATAAATACCCTTAATGAGTCAAATTAACTCATTTCTACTCCTTCTTCCCCACTTGCAAACCCTAAATCCGGATTCTAGCCTCCATCACCATTTTTGAACTTCAAAAGCTCATAACTTCCTCAAAACTCAACGAAATCGAGCCATTCTTGAACCCACACGAAGCTCTCATCATCCCCTACACAAAAGTACAAGGGATCTGCCCTAAAAATCACTGAGTCGCAGGTAATCGGAGCTTGAATATTACGAAAATTAGGGTTTTCAAACCCTTTTGTCGAACCACCATTAAAACCGGTTCTACACCCTTACCTTTCGAGTCCTACACTCTCTAAAACACAGTTCATACACACCACTACCATGGAGCAAACACATCTTAACCCGAACACCCTCTGGTTCGAACCCTTAGACCGCCGGTGTCGTAGTTGCCGAATGAGAATCCCAGCTAGGCCGAAGGTGGCCCATTCGCCGAAGGAGAACAAGTGGCCGAATGGAGCCATTCGCCGGTGGTCACACAATCGCCACTAGCCTTTCGCCGGTCACCTCAGAATGAACCATTCGCCAGCACCATGGTTCATTCGGCAATCACCTCATTCGATCATCCTCATACTCCCATACCCTATTCGGCCAGCCACTTCATTCGGCCGAAGATCTCAACACACCCCATTCGCCCAAGCATGGCCATTCGATCGCCCCTATTCGTCGAACTGTGTCCCATTCGACCAGATAGCCTCATTCGACCCAACAGTGGCCCATGTTGCAAGTGCATCGGCCCAACATACTTGCTGGCCCAACACCTTGTTAGCCCACCTACTCATTTCAATTAAAACATAACTCTTTGGGCCCAACCAGAAATCACCTTTGGCCCAGTAAACTGATGAGGCCCAACAGAAGCCACCATAAGGCCCAATCTCTTCACTCGGCCCATACAAGTCATTAGGCCCAACAGGCTGCCCAAGCTACTATATTGGCCCAATGTATTCTTTCGGCCCAACAGTCCACCCTTTGGCCCACCGTGGACTCGTGCAACCACCTGTTAGGCCCAGACCTTGTTTAGCCCAATAACAAGTGGATTGGCCTTGTGAAGAATTCGGCCCATATACACACTCGGCCCAAGTTTACTTGTTCGGCCCATGGTCAAGGTCTGGCCCATGCTTGATGAATTGAACCATATAACTAACGATGTAAACCAACGAATGATATCAACTTTAAAGGGAGATATGCATGGTGAATTAATGGTTTATTACAAAGATGATAGATTTTGGTCTAATGAACTTAGATAAGCCTAAAACATTAAACTATTACAAGGGTGGTGACATGGTTACTTGTAACTATGTAGCAACCTATTAAGTGGTACAAGGGTGACACATGAGGTTTCTAAACTACAAAACTAAATTTCATACTTGGAATGTGACAATGGATTTCAAGTATACACAATATGTCAAAGTTCAAAATAAGGTTAAACCTAAAACAAATAACGAGATATTTTAACCCTAACTTAAAATGGATTAGGTATTAGTAGGACTCATAAGGAGGCCGAGGGCCGAGTGATGACCGAGACTTACGTGTGTTAGCCAACTCTAGGGCTAACACCTACACACACACGCTCAAACACATACAACTTATACTTACAAGTTATAAACAACGTGAAATCAATACAGGATCGTGAAAACAATATCAATTACAACAAAGAGCGCGTGCATTCTTGTTTGAGACTAAGTCAACTACAACAACTGCAAGGTGAGTTCATTGTCCCTTTTCAAACTATTTTGATTTTAACTCGGGACTGAGAAGCATGTTATACATTTTAAAACAAATGTTTTAAATTTAACAAAATGCTTTTATACGATTTGTATATCGAAATTATGCCAAGTGCTAAAGGCATAAGTTCACTATTCAAACTAATGCTATTTGATTATGCCAAGTGCTAAAGGCATAAGTTCACTATTCAAACTAATGCTATTTGATTATGCCAAGTGCTAAAGGCATAAGCTACTTGCTAATACTAAAGCTATGTGTTAATACCAAGTGCTAAGGGTATTTACTATCTGATGATGCGATTGTGGATGCTAATGCTATGAGGTTATGCTACAAACTAATACTTTGAGCTACGCTAAATACTAATGCTAAGGGTTAAACTAAATGCTAATACTACGGGTTTATGCTACAAACTAATGCTACGGGTTATGCTTAATGCTAATGCTATGAGATTATGCTACATGTTAATGCTATGGGTTTATGCTAGATACTAATGTTAACACTAAATGCTAATGATGCTATGATGCTATGGGAATACTAAATACAAACATACATACATACATATTGAATACTTGAAGCTATGGATACTATAAACTCTTGAATGCTATGTGATTGCCATGCTCAAACAACGATCTGGCCTCTCAGTGCTTGCCTTACCGGTTGTAAAGCTAGTACTTGTGCACAAGTTACGTAAATGCTGGAAACTTTGAATGCTATAAACTATTGGCTATGGAAGAACAATAGTTGGTCTCTCAGTGCTTGCCTTCAGGTGTTCTTCCTAGTCGGGACTTGAAGAACAATAGTTGGTCTCTCAGTGCTTGCCTTCATGTGTTCTTCACAGTCGGGACTAGAAGGCATCTACTATGGTCTCTCAGTGCTTGCTATAGGGTGTCCTTCATGGTCTGAATCGAGGAAACGGACTGATGGCCTCTCAGTGCTTGCCAAGCAGTGTTTCCCAAAACTATTTACTTACGGGAACAGTAACTAGGACGATATTGGTGATCCTTAGTTGACTTTGTGTCATCATGGGAATCCTCTATCTCCCCCTTTGTTGCTAATTTCACATAGAACTAGTATGGATTGATACTGGATTCCTTCGGGCATTCAGTTGTCCATTCTGGTGACTCTCAAACTAAACTCAAGGATGCTATGGGTAAACTTACAAACAAAATGCTTAAACTATGATGGGAAAACGAGATGGATGGGTAGGTAAAAGGCTTAATTATTATTAATAACAGTGTCATACCCGAGTTAGTATGTGGTGGGATGTTGGCTAGGGCTTGTTCCCTTACATATGCCCTATATATAAGTATACCGATTTGGATATTACATGTGGAATTAATAAGGTTAAGGTTTTACTGGGAAGGTTCGCAAAAGCTATTTTAAACTTATAAACTATATGAACTCACCAACCATTGTGTTGACCTTGTTTCTTTTACATGCTTTCTCAGGTGATGCACAAGTATAATCTAAGGCTCAGGATTGCATGCTAGGCAGCCCACTAGAGGACCTAGCAGACTTTTGAAAGCACATCTTTTGTAGTTAACACGAATCTCTTTTGATATCTTGTACAGATACAAGATAGAAACCTTTGATTCTTTTGGATAGGTTTACTTAGTTAAATTATCAAACACTGATGCTGTAATTTAACTTTGTAATCCTAGTTTAATGCTAATTGTGCTTTAGATATTCTTAACAATGATGCTATGTAAACAATCTGATCAACCCGATTATCACTCACGATATCGCGGCCCGGGAACCTTCTGCCCGACGAGGACTCCGATCCAACCCCGCCGGCTCGGGGTGTGACAGTCATGGTAATTATTTTTTAAGGGGTTGTTTGGTAAACTCTTAATCATTAAAATGCTAAATCTTAATGATTCATAGTTTCTTAACAGTTAAGATGTAACCTTATGTATGAATGGTTAAAAGACTACCTTTTAATGTTAGCTCTTTTAATTATTCAGACCGTGTATGAGTTATTATAGCGGAGGAGCGCGAGCGGCAGCAGAGGGGTGGCAGCCATGGGTGGGCGGAGGTCGACAAGCGAGAGATGAGAGATGGAGTGGGAGCATTCAAACAAGAGATGACAACGAACAACAGTGGTTGGTGGTATTTGAGGTCGACGGAGGAGATGATTTGGGTGGTCGACGATGGTGATGGAGACGCAACAGGTCATCAGAGAAGAAGGACGATGGTGGTGGAGACTCAGTCGAGTAGAAGCCATTCTCTCTTTTCTTTCATTAAGACATTTCCCTCTCATTTGAATTTTTTTTGTGAAACTATGAATCTGCTCAGATCCATTCACATGCTAGCAAACACCTTCTTAAAGTGATCTTTTAACAATTAAAAAAAACAGTATATCACATTGTTCAATGCCTTGTTTCAGAATGGGACCGTGGATGGTAAATTTTTTTTTTGAACAACAAATTTTTTTACTATTGTCTATTATAAGACTAGAACTCTTACACTGTGTTCCCGAGTTTATTAAAGGATAGAACGGAAATAAAAAGAAAAAGAAAGAAATGAGAGAAAAGAAAAAGGAAAAAAATTGATTTATTTCCTTCAATTTCTTTCCAAATTGGAAGGAAAAAAAAGCTAGGTAATTTTGTATAGATTTCCTTTCACTTCTCTTTCTTTCTCTTCTTAAATGAAACTCGGAAACACAACATGTTTTATTTTGTTTTCCCTTCCCTCGTTAAATAAACATCTGTAACACAAAAATGTTTATTCTTTTCTTCAATTTATTTTCTTTTATCTTCTTAAATAAACTCGATAATGTATCATAAGGAGGAACACTTGGATACTGTTGGGAAAAATTTCCTCTAGTCACAGAAGGTGAATAACTGAATATCATGTTTCATCGAAACCCAAAATCAGAAGTATCTGGACTATAGACACCAGAGCCGTCGTTTTTGTCTCGTCCGAACCCTAAATTAGAACGTTTAACGATCTCCGGCGTCCGCCTCCGACCAGAAGCCCTTCGCAACCTTCAAGGCTTTAGTCGTCGTCTCACTCCTCTGTGCATCATCGTTCAAATATATCTTGAGACCTACCATAAACGTATGCTGTAAATGCGATCCGAACGTGTTCATCTAAAGTAAAGAGATACCCCCTTCAAGTAGTTACCGAATTCTTCATAAAATCAACCATATTTACGTTCAATCAGGTATTGAATTCCTTCTTTTCTCATTTTCTTCTATGAATTATTAACCGTATGTTTGTTCTGATTATGTTTAGGTCAATAGAATTAACGAGAAATTGTGAACAAAATGCCGTCTCTTCAAACAGCACTGCCTCCTGAACTTGCCAACAATGCTATTAGGGTTACTCTCTTTCTCTTTCTCTTTGCAACACACAGTGTTATATTTATGTACTTCTTTACGAATTTATTGAATTAATGTTTTAAGTCTTGCAGTTTAAACAATAACGTTTGATTCGAAATTTTACTTAGGTTTTTAAGATCGGAAATTTTAACATTGAAGGAATTGTAATTGGATTTAAGCATTGGCATCTACATTCAATTGTAACCCCTCTTGTTGGAATGAAGGGTTTATGAAAATGCAAAAGTGATTTTGTGTAGTCACTCACAAGGATAATGAAACTAGACTCTGCTGATTTGTGCTTTTCTCATGTGATTTGTAGCTATATCGCGAATGCCTGCGTAGAGCCAAGTACATTGGTCATAAGGTATGTGCTTCCAGCCGTAGATACATACACGCTGAACATTTTTGTTGATGTATTTACGTTTTTGCTTACATTTTTGGTCTTTGGTCATTATTTGTGTATTTATATATATTAGCGACAAGTTCTTGCAAATTATGATGTTCTTGCATATTTTAATAGTCAACTGTGCTAGGAACTTCTTTTAATTACATATTTACTGAGGTAATCATCTTGAACTGGGCTTGGAATTAAACTTGTAATGCATTAATTCGCATAGAAAGTTAAAGGCCCTATCTTTGTGCTAATCACGACAAGTACGTATTTTAAAATGCATGAGGCCTTCTGAGGTAATAGGGCTCCTGGAGCCAAAGGGAAGGCGCACACTTTATTAGCTAGGTTTATCTGTTTTGAAAGAAACTTGTATAGTTGTTAATAGAAAAGAGAAGAAATTTAAAACATGAACATGTGTATCATAATAAACCACAAATAGTACAAAACAAACCATAGTTACCTAATTCGCTCTTGACCCCACGTTTTGCGAATTGGAACGGCGTGTACCCAATCGGAAGTCGGTAGAGAATTGGTTCACTCCGGTACGTCGAAATGGGACGTCATGGTACGGCGGTTTGGTACGGCGTGGAGACGTTGCGGCACGATGATTAGAGATGAGCAGGTACGACGACTTAGAGGTAGGGTACGACAATTAATGGTGAGCTGGTCCGGCGACTAATCAGCTCCCATCGTTTCAGTTTCCGACATTCAAACGAGTCCAATTGCCGACCAAATCAAACGGTTAACGTTCCTCATTCTTCCTCATTCTTTCAATTGGGTCTATAAATCAATGAATTCTTCTTCTATTCTTCACCGATTTCTAGTGTTTCTTCTCCAATTTCTCTTTTCTGTTATTCTAGACTTCTATCTTCAACAATTTCTTGTGATTTCGAAAATGGTGTTTGGCAAACATCAAGTGAATGCTCAAGGAGAGACTGAAACTTACATTAGTAACACTCAAGACTATGTTGACTTAGAAGATGAAGTTCAACAAAGTGTTCCAATTTTGATTTTTGAACATGGCATTTTATATTTTATGTTATGTTTTTTTGGTACATCACTACATTGTTCTTGAATGTAATTTTATTTGGTAATGTAATTTTATATTTTATCTGATTTTGATTTTTGAACATGGTATTTTATATTTTATGTTATGTTTTTTTGATACATCGCTACATTGTATTGTTATAAATGGTCATGGTTTAAAAAAACGGTGTGAGGCGTCGCCTCAAGGCGAAACGGGAGAAATTCGTTTTTGAGGCGGTGCCTCACAACCTTTTAAGAAACGTACGCCTCATTGGGATGAGGTAGCATAAATTGGCTCGAGGCGGTGAGGTAATTAGAGGCGTCTGTTAACGAATCGCTTACCTAATTGTGTAAAATCGCGAAATGGTCGACGGAATTGCCTCTACAGACGAATAGACACTGATTTCAGACAAACGGTCTTGTTCAGCGGTGAAGACGACTAGGTGATTTCAGGCGAACGCGTTCAATTGAGGCGATAGCATTCAAGAAGAACGTCGATTTTCAGACGAAGGTCATTTCCTTTTCTCGAATTCAGGTGGAGCAGGTGACGCGTTCCAACTCCCTGCTGATTGGCTTCAGCGTTCCACTATTCGCAGTCCACACTTCGTCTCTTGTTTTCCCAGTTTCACGATTTTAGGGTTTTTTTTTAAATAGTACACTGTAGGAAGCAAGGAGCCAAGGAGTGTACTTTTTATTTGATATTTTGATTATCAATTTTCAATACTATCTTATTCAAACTATTTCTAAATAAAAACATAAACATTGGCTTTTTAAGTAAGATGTATTTTTGTGTTTTATAGACTTTGTCTTTTTATGTTTATTGAATTTGATGCTGAAATTAGTTATAAAAGTTCTATAATTGATGTTTAGTATTTTTTTGACATATATATTATAAAAAAATTTATTTATTTACTTCCGCCTCGGACTTACGCCTCGTTTCGTCTTGAGGCGTACGCCTCGTGAGGCAGAAGGAAAACGCCTCGAGGCGCAATTCCGTTCTTTTAAATCTTGTAAATGGTACATTGTACCGCATCATACCGAAATGAACCTATCCCCCTTCGAACCGAATACACTAGATCTAGCGAATCGCGTACCTGGTCCGCGTACCTGCACCGGAACGTACCGCGATTTAGGTAACTATGAAACAAACCAAACAAGTCTTTGAATCTATGTAAAAATATAAATAAATTAAAACTCGGTTGAAACAATGTTTAAGTGTCTCCATGAGTATAAGGCTAAACTAGAAGTCGTCTTCACTACCATGTCATCATCTATATCAATCTCCAGTACTACATCTTCCCAATTCCCATCATATTTGAAAAGGCCAATGTCTTTTTTTTGTTTCCTCATCTATCAACTTAACTTAGAGAGAATGTGAGATTGTATTCTGGGACTAAGGTTGGTGTTACCCCTTTCTTTTATATTGATGTAGTGTATATGCTCTAGTAACATAAGTAGGCTCACTTTCTCTAGAAGCTCTATTAATAACCACCCCTGTTAAGTCATCATCATCAAATACAATCTTTTGCCTCATTTTTATCATCTATCTGGCCCATTCATTACTTTCATTAATTTCTTGCAAAAAAAATTATGATTTGTGGATTCAAAGATATATCCTTTGGCTAGTTTTCATCTAATAAACTACTCTATTGATGTTAACTGGAGTGTCTATCAACTTAAGAGCATGTACAATATTTCTCCAAAATAATCCATGATTGTATCTGGCCCATTCACCATTCATTACTTTCATTAATTTCTTCCCCATTTCACCCTTTTATCATTTCCAGATATTTAGACTTATCCGTTATAATTTAATGGTTTATTTAATTATAAACAAACAAACATACCCAGTATATTCCCACTGTGTGGGGTCTGGGGAGGGTGAGATGAAAACAAACCTTGAGGTGTGTCGAGTTAAAATTGGATTAGTCTTGGACTATTGGTTTTGGTATACATATTGAGTTCTGTATCCCGCTTGAGGTGTGTCGAGTTAAGTATAATTAAGAAAAGAGTAGAGGCTGATTTTGGAATCAAACTGTTCGTGTGCTTGTGTTTATTGGTTAGATCTGGGCCAAAACTTCTATCATGATTGAAATATTAGCGTTGTTCATTATAGGGTTGATAGTACGCCCCATTTGCGGTGCACGCATATAATGTATATATGTGTGGGCCCTTAAGGGGCAAAAGTAAAAGTGCACTAATTTTAACGTTATTTTAATTATTTTGTGAAAATAACGCTATAATCGTTCGGATGATCAACTTCAAATGATAACTTTGAGCCGGGGATTCTTTCGGAGTAGCCTCTCTATCCCAATTGGGATAGGGGTAAGGTTTGTATCTATCTTTCCCCCCAGACCCTACTGAAAAGTTGGAATATACTGAGTAAGGTTGTTATTATAGGGTTGATAGTATGCTTTTTAGTGGGTTTGAACTTTGAAAACACATGTTAGTATGTTTGAACGTTTTCCATTGATTAAGGACCCTACTGAACTGTAGCAACATAACACGGAGCTTGTTGTTCAAATGGTGAGGCAGCAATTCAGGAAACACATGCATGAAACAGACCCGGAGAAGATTCAGAAGCTGAAAGATGAGTAAGTTGGTGTTTCATTGTTGTTTTGGTTTTAAATTTGGTATAATATCTACATTACTACACACGCATGTAGGATGCTTTTTGTTTTTGACTATGAAAGGATACATTTGTTTGTATTTGCAGTGCAGCAAGAGGACTTATAAATCACATATTATATGAGGCTGAGGCAATGACTGGCAGGAAATTCAGCTGAAGATCATAATTTATTCTGTCATAATTGTGTCTCAAACGGATATTGATTTTGACTTTTCTGGGGCCAATTTTTTTTTTAATAATTTCACTTGTGTACTGTTGGCACTACAAAAGATATAAACCCTAGTCGTCGTCACCAAGTTCGAACCCTGAAGGCCTAAACATGACGATGTACTGTTGTCACCCTGTCCAACCTTTGTTATTAGTTGTTTATTTTCTATCATTTACTTTTGTTAAATAAAACTTTGATCATCGGTTGAAACTGTCAATTTGCCATAGCTCGATTCTCTGGAAAGTCGTCGCTGAATGGCAACGCGCCAACCCTGCCGTGCTAGTGACCGCCATGTGCCTCCTACTGTCGAGGCATGATGGTGTGTTAAACTTCGATTCTTAATCACGTTGCTTGCAAAGCTACGGTCTGTCGTCGTGCCACCGCTATTTCTTTTACTGCTGCCAACTATAATCCACCACTTATTGTACTTCAGTCTTCTGTCGCACCGCCTGCAGAACTATGGTCTGTCGTCGTGCCATCATTTCTTTCTATTGGTGCCGCCTTGCGATCCTAGTGACCATTGTCTATACCAAGTGAGCCGTGAGGTAAGCTTAAAACACTCTTGCTTCTTGTAGTCACCCTACCCCATGATGGTTACAAGTTGGGTTTGATTTTGATTACAAATTTTCTAGTAAATGCATGCTCAAGTTAGACTTTGAAAAGTGTCTTTCAACTCACAGGAATTATTCCAAACTAATAATACAAAGCTACAAAATCATGGAAAAAAAATGGCAACATGAAAATAATTTTGATATCAGAATGCTGCAAGGGCCGGTATTGAACTCACTCCATAAATTCTCAGATTCTCAGCTGAGCCATCATCAAACACATCCATCTTCTCCAACAACTTGATTATCAAACCACCAAACGCGTACGAAACACCGGAAGCCATGAATCCAAGCACGACATGATAACCAATAGTTTTAAAATAAGACTTTCGCGGGCTCTGAACATACGCTTTTCCAGCAGCCAGAATCATGATGCACACAATGGAAGCTGCAGCCACCATCAGAAGCTTTAGATCCTTGTCATTGCTCTCATGGAAGGAGAAGCCATACACAATTGGGGGAAGGAATCCAAATATGAGGTATGATAACAGAGAAACCGCCATGTGAAGCGGGAAATTTGATCTTTGCCCCAAAAGTTGTTGGTATCGATCTTCTGTCTTTCTTGTTCGTTCGTTCTTAAGGTCCCAAAGCTATAAAGTTTACATTTTTAACATTCAATAAGGTCTAAAAGATGGAGAATAGACCAAACATGATATAAATATACAACTTACATCATGGCTAATCACGAACAACCCGCCAAATACATTAGCAAGCCCAAGTGCTAACACATTCACTACAAGCATCATATAACAAAGATTATATAGTTTAGCTTCATTTGCACGGATGATCCCCTTGATTAGCAGGAAAGTAACAAGTTTAGGTACTAAGGGTTTAAAGTTGCAAGTTTTGAGTGTTGTCACTGTGTGCTTTCAGTTATGTAACAAGTTTGGGTATAAAAGCTAACTTACATTAACTTTTCCACAGAAAAATTACCAAAATACCCTTTAACTTTGACTATTCAAAAAGTCAAAGGGTATTTTGGTCACTTCATCATTACTTGATAGACAAGTTAATAAAAGTTAGCCATAAAACCTAAACTTGTTACAAAATTGAAACCAATATCCCAAATGTGTAACTTGAAATCTTTAGTAACCTTCCAAATACCACATGTACCATCTGTGTAATCAGCTTTATAATGTATCATTGCTAAAGCATTCTTGGAAGCTTTTTGAAACAAATGTAATGCTTACATGTGGCGGCATCACCACCTGCTGCAGAAGACACAACACTTAGACTTGCGATCAACTCTATCAAACCACCATAAACGATGCTTTTTATTATGTCCAAGCTACGTCCTCCTGTTGGAACGGTAACACCACCTTGTTCCACCGCCTGCTGCAATGCTGGAGTTCCCATTGCACCAAGTGCACCTGTTGCTCTTTGAAGTATAGTTGCATCAAGTTGCTTGCTTTCTATGGTAATTATCGCGTCTTTTCCTACAATGGTAGAATTTTTATTTAGAGATGCATAATACGAATGCTACTTGTTTTTAATCCGAGACGTTTACCATTAATGCTTTCAATGTTCTTCACATTTGCAAGAATATTAATCTGTTTTTCTGTCAAGACATTCTTGTTGACCTTCATAGGCTCTTCAAGATGAATTTCAACATTGTTCTGAAGAATGTTTTGTGAAACTTCAAGCACTACATCTGTTAATGGAACTGAAACTTCAATCATATCATGGTCAATCATCATTTTGCCATGTAGTTGACTTAGAACATAGTTTAAGTAGATTACATGTCAAATATCTAATACACCCTTGACCAAAACCAGTTAAAAAGAATCTTAAATATAATTTGTTACATTATTTTTAAAAGACAACTAGTTTATTAAAATAAATAATTTAATTAAGAAATATTAGCATAAAAAGTGGCACCCAATTTAAAAAAGGCCTGTATAATTGTAAGTACAGATGCATTGATCAACATACCACTGTCTTTGTCCATTTTTTGTTCTTTTCCATTTATTGCAAGATGTGTCGGAAGATCGAGACCATTCGTATGACCCCCCGAATTCAACAGTCCAAGTTTTGAAGCAGGTGGTGAAATTGACAAGTTTGTCCTCCCCTTATCATCTAAACCTGAAATTCGTTAGGCATGAAGACTTTCTAGGAATCTACAAAATGAATATATTTTAAGTTTAAGACGATCACCTGGACTACTTGTTTGAACTGTTATATCAAGCTCTTGGTTCATTTGTGAATTGTCAATGATCAAAGACCCCACATTTGGAGGAACAAGAAGCTTCAATCCATCATGTTGAAGCGGAGATATTGAACCTTCTGTGAACTCCAAGTTATTATTTAATGGCGGTTTGACCACAAACATACCTGGATATTCGTTTCTGTTGGACTCTTTCTCTATATGGTAAGAGCTAAGTAGCTGCTCCTGAGGGGCTGCTAATGTAGAGTCTGTCGCCATCGTTCCTGTAACCAAATGCGAGGGCAGTTAGGTAATTAGACTAAATCTACACATAAATATATAATATATATACATGTATGTATATGTATGTAGGGGGTGGTTCCAATGAGAACCACTAAATGTTTGAAATTATGATGAACCATTTTATGCATTGTTGAATACATGTATTTGCTGATTAATGCACTCTTTTCTGAATCATTTATGGTTATAGTGTATTCAATGGTGCATCTATAAAATGTAATATTCTGTTTCATTAGTGAATTTATATATATATATATATATATATATATATTTACTGACCATTGCTCTCTCTTGTAACTTTATCTGATTGAAGTTGATTTTTTTCCAAATCTATTGTTCCGTTGGATGTATGCGAGTTAGATTCTTGCATGGATGAATTCATAATAGAAGATACATTCAGATTAGTGGCATTATGCTCTGCCTTTTCTGATCTCAAAAAGTTAAAAAACCATCTTTTTTTCTCAGGCGCTTCTGTGTGAGAATTTTCTATGTTTTCTTCATTGCTTTTGTTTCCAAACATCCGGAACAACCTAAACCCATCTCCTGATCAAAAAATTATGCAAAAACATGAAAAATCAATATTATAAAAAAAGAAAAAATAAATAAAAAAGATGATGAGATTGATACCTGTGGGCATGAAAATGCTGAAGCATGACAAACATCTAAACACATCTGTCTCTCTTTGATAATCATATTCATTAGATGTTGGTGGTTGAAGATCATCTAACCTAGAATCAACTCCATTCAAAGCTTGATTGTCATCTAAAACAACATTCAATTCAGAAGACACCAGAGCTTGCGGTTTGCTTCGTTTTGAATCTTCACCAGGCACATGGACCCTACGTTTCCTTTTACGAAGAATAACCCTTTTGGTGATGCAAGAATTGCAATTAGGACAGAACAAATCATGTGTATCTTGGTTCTTTAAGACTGTTTCCACATCATATTCAGTTATCACATCATCACCATCTTTAATTACTTCAATGCCACTGATTTCTAATTTGTTGTCAAGGTATGCTGTGGCACTTTTGTCACCTTCAAAGAGCATTTCATGCTTTTGATGTTCTCCATTCAGTTCACTGATTACAGAGTGCATGCCATTCCCGTTTGCTTCATTAGTATCTGTTATATCAATATTTTCTACCAAGTTGCTTTTCTCGATAACTGCAAAACACAATGGATAAATAAAACAACCATACCTAAAACTTCCACTCATAACAAAGCAATTTGTAGGGTCTCGGGAGGATGGGATATAGCCATATAGGCAAACCTTACCTCTATCCCTACGAAGCTAGAGATAGAGAAACCGCTTTTAAAGAGACCCCCAGCCCTAAACATGTAAAACACACACAAAGAAACAAGCAAACAGAAGCAAGCAACATATAGACATATGTTATTTTAGACATATGGAGATAAAGATCTACCCATACAAAAGAAATGATGGCACGAAAAGTAGCAACATATGTAAAATACAGTAAGGCAATACCCAGCAAAGTACTCCTAAAACACAATAGATAGATATTAAATTGTTAAAAAATAAAAGTTTTAGGAGGCAACCATTATAGTATAATCTTAACTCTAGTCTACTTATCACAAGCAAGCAAACAAACAGACATACTTGGTAAAATCCCACTTAATTGTTGATAGGAATCATAATCATAATTAGTTATATTAATTGTTAGTATGTTCTAGAGAAGGGTAGTAAGGGTAATTCAACCTTTAGTTTGTTAGAGGTTGGCTTATAAATAGAGAAGGGAGGGTAAGTTGTTAGGCATTGAGAAGTAATATGGAAATAGGTTAGCCTCTTGAGGTTGGTCTCCTGCATTGCAGTGAGAAGAGGGTTTCATCCCTGGAATTGCAATCCTCTTTTGGGTGTAATTTTGAGTGTTTCATTAATACTAAATCGTTATTGTTCATTGTTCTCATTTCCATTCTTATTATCTATTGAGTGTGTGATCAGATCTTCACCAATTGTAGGGGTAGGAGAAGGGTCAATATGGAGTCAAACCTTACCTCTATCTCATTGGATAGAGAGATTCCTGAAGTGTACTTATCACAAAACTATGCTAATCGCGCTATTCCATCTTATATGGTTATGTTTTGCCAACATATGATGGGGACTCACATATTCATTTTAAGTCAAGGGGTCTAGATACCTCTGGTTTCATATACGGTTTTCACATTCGCCAGCATATGCGAGTGCCACTTAGGATGCTGATTATGATGAGGGAGACAAGTTCTACCCTGATTATCCCATGAGCAGATTTGACATTTCCATAGTCCTTCAGTCATAAAAAATGCAGTTTTTTAATTACCTATACTTGGAAGTTCAGATCTAGCAATTCATTCCAAATAAAGATTTATGTTACACAAATTGTTGGAAAAAATAAAAATAGACATCCAAAATTGTTTACATATTAGATGCCATCCTTTGACTTTGAAAGTCAAACTTGTATATGCCATAACTGTCTAATTGATCACAATTTCTACACCAACAATAAATGTTAATCAACTTGCAGATCTTTCCTCATATATTAAATACACACACACTAATATCAAAATTGAATAATAGCTTCTTTGATATTCAAGGCCAACTGTGTGAAACATTAAAACCTTATTAATGAAGTAATTAAAACAGCAGAGAAGACTAGATCAAGTGACCTAATCTTTACTGATTTTTAGCAAACCCATCTTGCACGTGTCACTAAATTTGTCTAATTTTATTAATTATTCCAATTGATACAAAAAAAAAAAAAAATAAAAATTATGCATTTGAACATGATCTAGGACATTATATTCCAGTATTGCACAACAGATCAGTTCATCACACAGAATTAAGATCAAAGCAGCAAATTGGAAAAACAAGAATATTAAAATCTGTAGAATAAACTCTAGAATCACCTTAGAAGATGAGATTGTGAATCAAATTAGGAAAAGAATGATAGGGTTTTTATTATAATGTAAAAACAAGTAGGGTAGGAGAAGCCGAGAAGGAACAAGAATTGTGTGGCCAAAGGGTATATTTGTCTTTTGACATCCTCCCCCAAACCCCACAGGCCACATTTCTCAGGTTGCATATTGAAGGTGGAAGAACTATGAAGGAGAATAGGAGATTGCATAAATTTTTAAAGAAAAATAAATTTATAAATTATAACACTTTTCTTTTTTCAATTTTTTATTAAGAAACCCTACAAAGACAAGTAAAGTGGCATTGAATTTAAAATCTTGAAAATTTTACCTTTATCTGTGTCATAATAAACACAAAACTCAGATATCTGTTGTTTCTCATTGTCATCTTCATCAACTTTCTGTTGAACAAAATCTTTCACTTCTTCTTCCCCATCTTCATCTTCATCTTCTTCATCTGCATCTTGTTGTTGATGATGATTTGTGACACCAACGTTAATGGTGGTGGAAAGCAAGCTTTGATTGAGATTCTTTCTTCTAGCAACCAAACCCTCCTCCAATTCATCATCCTGTTCTTGCTCCCATGGATGTACCACCTCTGTAATTTCCATTATCAATCTGGATGGAGGTGAAGATAGTAAGGTTAGAGTGTAAGGAACTTTCTAAAAGATGAGGGCAGGTGGTGGGTATGATAAAGGAGATATGTTGGTTGTTAAACTCTTCGAAATATAATGAAGATTTATATTTTCAAGTGTTATTCATTGATAGTAGAGATGAAATAAAATGAGGCTTATCTTGCTTCAGTTTAACGGGATTTGCCAACAACCTTGCCTCGGAAATATACATAAACAAGATATGTAAACTAGGTAAGAGATTTTACGTGAATTAGGGGTGTTCATGGCTCGGTTTTAAACAATAAAACTGGTCATTGGTTTGGTTTCGGTCGGGTTTTTTCTAAACATTTGGTCGTTTTGATTCAAAAGTTTGGTTTACGTTTTTCATCAAAAACCAGTCATAAAAAACTGAACGGACCGTATGTATGTGTGCATAAATAATACTGGTATAGTACCCGCGCGTTGCAACGGGAAACACAACACTTTAGTTGGACAATTTTAAAGGTTTGCATTGTTCATTCTTGAGTTAAACCATAACAAAAGCAATTTTTTTTAACCTGTTAGTTAACTAAAATTAACTTTAACTACTAACATAAAAGGCCAAATGAACCAAAAATATCAAGAAGTAATTCATTTGTTTTGAAGAGTTTTCTTTTATAATCACTCTATCTCACATAAATTCTTAAAATTTACCAATGTGAGACAAAGTGAAAACACAAAAAAAATATTTAGATTAAATTAAAACGTTGTACCATATGCTATAAGAGTTGAAAACTCTTAATTTTAAAAGATTTAAGTAAATTACTATTTTGTCCTTCTAATATGTATTATATAGTAGTATAAATATATACATAGATATATTTATGTATACATATATGTGAGGGTGTGTGTGTATGTGTTGGATTTATGATTTATACACCAAAAAATAATATATATATGAGCTTGGTGTAATTAGCTCGTTTCAAATCGTAAATGGTTCAGTTTGAATCGTTTTTTATATTTAACTGGTTCAAAAGCCCAATCCCAAAGCGTAAAACTAAACCGTTGATATTGGTTTGGTTTGGTTCTATTTTTATTTTTAACGATGCGATTTTAGTTTTCATTATTCAAAAACCATTATTAACGGTTTGGTTCCAAAACTCGAATGAAATGACCTATTTAATACGATTTTACATCTATGTTACATGTTAATGGAGAATCAATTTAGGAAAAGAAAAAACAAAAAACTTAAGCACAGAGTTTTCTTTTATATGTATTATATGACTTTTTAAACGTATCAATGTGGAACAAAACTCGAATGAAATGACCTGTTTAATACGATTTTACATCTATGTTACATGTTAATGGAGAATCAATTTAGGAAAAGAAAAAAACAAAAAACTTAAGCACAGAGTTTTCTTTTATATGTATTATATGACTTTTTATTTTTTAAACGTATTAATGTGGAACAAACAAAAAAGTAAAAGAAAACCATTTATTTTATGGCTCTTAAAACTTTGTTTATTGTACTTTATGTTATAAAAGTTGTAAAACTCATAATTTTAAGAGTTTTTGGTAAAAGACCATTGTGTCCTTCCTATATATATTATATAATAGTATAGAATATATATACAGGGAGGTGTTCAAATGATAACTCATATATAGAGCAATAACCCATTAACTCAAATCTAATGGCTAATTAAAAAGTTGAGTGTATATGATTGTAACATGTGTCATCTTTCATATTTAAATACAGAAGGGTATTTTAATCATTTGCACCATATTAAAAAGTTGGAATTAATCTGGTGTTGCCATGTGTCACCTTCTAATATATTTTAATATGTCTACTTTTTTTTATTTAAAGTTCACCCTTTTTTTTATACATACATAACTTTTTATCCTATAATATTTTTTTATAAAAATTGCAACATTTTACTCGTCTTAATTTTTTCTTTAATTCCGTTATAGTCTTGACTAGGTTTTTTTTTATTTTTTTTCGGATGTTCGTATTTACATAAATGTAACAAGTATAAAAATAACAAATTATTTGTAAAGAGTTGTAACGAATTTAGGTTTACATCATTGTAGATTAAAAAGGGATTACGTTTAGGAGTGTAAACGAGCAAGCCGCTCCAGAGCTCGTTAATTCCGTTATATTCTTGACTAGTTTTTTTTATTTTTTTTCCGGATGTTCGTATTTATATCAATGTAACAAGTATAAATATAACACATTGTTTTGTAACGAATTTTGGTTTACGTTATTGTAATTAAAAATGAACTACGTTTACGATGTAAAACGAGTCGAGTCAATCCCAAGCTCATTAAGGCTTGAGCTCGGCTCGTTTAGACAAAATAAATGATATAAAGTGAACCTAATACATTTGTTACATCACTATATATAAATAATTGATATAATGTAACCATATTTAATTTACAGCAATATAAACCAAAATTCGTTACAAAATCATTTTAAATTTATTATAGTCTAAAAAAGTTATGGATGTATAAAAAAGACGAGTAAAATGGTGTAAATACGACATCCGGGAAAAAAATAAATATTTGTTATTGCTCTATTCATGAGCTATTATTTATTCACAATCATCTCTCTCTATATATATATATATATATTGTATATAAACATGAGATACTCCTTTTTTTTAATAAAAATATTATGAGCATGTTTTGGAATTTTTTGAACGTGTTCCATGCTGCCCCGTATTTACCCATTTATAGTGGAGCCTCACAATGAAATATCTATACAGCTTTGAAAGAGTGAAGTCAAAACTTGATTATATGACTAAAATTAAGATTTACTTCTTGAACTTAAAGAAGTTGAGCTCGGTTAAACTCATTTTGTGTTCGATGGTTGAAGCTCAAGCTTAGTTTTTTACATTTGATTTGGCTTTATTTGTTTATTATTTTATATTTTTATAAATATACAGTTATTTAAATACATATATAGTTATAGTTAACATATATATATGAATACAATTTTTTATCATAATTATATTGTTTAATAACAAAATTATTCAACCATTTATATGATGTATGATATAACTAATATAATACTTTATTAGCAATACTCCTTTTTAAGTTGATCATAAGCCGAATAAAGTTTAATATATGAAGTTTGAACGTAATTTTATTTATTAAAAAAGCTTGAATTCATATTTAAGTTTGATAAAAAGACTCTCCTTTATTCAAGATATAAGTGAGTCTATTTATGTAGCTTATGAGCGGTTTGATGTATAACCTGACAAGTGACAATGACACAACTTTAACATTTTGAAAGGGACGAAAATTTACCGGATCTACAATATACATTATTTTTTTGAAGCGAACGGGAACAAAACCGATATTTAAAATTAAAAATAATCTTTCAACTAAAAAGTTAACATTATAAATGGCAAAAAGAGATAGAGTGGTCGCCCCCTGTCCATTTAAATCCTTTGTCCATGCAACCTAATTTGGCCAATTATACGGAGATGTATAAAAATGATTTTAATTAAAATTTCATGTCGGACAACTACGAGGATGTTGGTAGCCTCTTAAAGTTCAATAAAAGAATATCTCTTAATGGTTTATAGCATTTTAATAGTTAAGAGATGATATTAAGTCTAAATAGTTAAAATGTAGTCTCTTAATCATTCATATTTAAGGTTATTTCTTTATCATTAAGAGACTATCAATCATTAAGATGTGGTCTTTTAATATTAAAAGACTAGCAAACACTTTCTAAGTTATTTAAGAGAATTCAAAATATCAAATCATGGCATATCTGTGATACGTAAATGTCTATTTTCCTCCTGAAGTTATTGAAATTATTCGTAATAAGGTATTGGCTAAAATTGAAAAGGTTTTACCAACAAAATTTTCATGTATCCACGATATAGGCATAGCTAGCATTTCATTTTATCATTATTAAAAGAAACGAAAAAACAGACCTTAGTCTAATAAGCAAAAACAAAGTTCTTTAAAAAAATAATAAATAAAATACCCAATGAACATAAACTTCTTTGGTATACATCCGAAGCAAGCCCGGTTCTCTATCAAATAAAAAAAATGAGAATAACCTATTCTAGCACCTATAAAATCAAGGTGGTTTTATATTTGTAAGGTAAATAGATTTTTTAGTTGTAACAAATTACGGTTAGAGTAAAAAGAATTGTTTTGACATTCGTAATTAATATAGTTTTATCTTTCATAATAATCTATACTTTTTGTGTTTCAAATTTGAGAAGAATTTTTATTTGGCGCCTTTAAAATCAAAATGCGTTTAAATTTTTGTAGTAAATCGATTTTTTAGTTGTAACGAATTCTGATTAAATTTAAAAAATTGTTTTGATATTCGTAGTTAATATAAATTTTCCTTCATGATTATATATACTTTTTATGTCTAAAACTCAATGAGATATTTTATTTACAGTTAAAAGAGAGTTCCAATGTTTATCATCACTTTAAACCATCATAAAGCTTGAGTCGACCTAAAACAATGTTAGTGAATGTTTTGTCAGTAATAATTATTTGTGAATTAAACGGCCAAGATGCATATAACTCCCAACTTCATAACACAAATAAATACCAATATTTCTTAATTTTTTGTTAATCGAATTGCATGGTTTAGCCCTGGAAAACGATTTGGATAGACCAAATTAAATGAAAGATATTGTTATTTTCAACGACGTATAAATAATTATTTATTTTGGTATAGGCGATCTTATCATCTTTTTGGGACCCATATACCCATGTTCTCCATTCACCTCATGAATTTTTATTTCTTTTTCTTTTATTTTTCTTAAAAAAAAAACACAGATACTTTTCAGAAGGGTGCTTCATGCTTGTCCTGTTACACCACCCTAGCTACCCTCACATCGAATAGTGCAAAGTGAATTCAGAAAAAAAAAAAAAAATTTGTTAAGGAGGGAAAATGTGTCTATAAAAAATTGGTCGGGCTAAATAATGGGTCAGGTTAGCTGGAACAAAAAGACAAAATTTTTAAAAATATGTCGAAAAGATAATTGCTTAAATAATTAGTTTCTAATTTATATAACAAATTAGTATTTATATAAACTCAATGAATAACACACAATTATCATCAAATACTCACATATTTCAATGTTATATCCATTTGTTATCAGATTTGTTACCTTTTGTAATTAGATTTGGTTTTTGTTATGTTTTAAAATTAAGTAAAATTATTTTAAAATAATAATTTTAAACTTTTCATTGTGGGTTTCTACGAGAGACATATCCCCCTCCCAATACATTGGCCCCGCCTAAGCAAGAGCATATCTAAATTCTATTTCTATTATTACTAATAAATAAAATTATTTATGGACAGTTATCGTTATTTTAGACCACATAAGTTTCAGTTTTCTCGGTTATTTGAGATTTAGAATTTATATTTATATTTTTATTTAATTTTTTATTAAAATTTTTAAATATCAACACATTCAAATTATATTTTTAAATTATTTAAAAATATAGTAATAATGATACTAATTGTTTTTATGAGTGATTTTGAAAAAATTTTAAACATTTAATATGATTTAATGAAATGAATAATCAAAATACATTATATTGAACTAATAAAAAGTAAGTAGTTTTAAAAAAGTCTAGTTATGTGTATTAATGTAATTTTTTATTCAAGTAAATTTCAGTGTGTTAAAAGAAGCATACTTTAATTAAATTAACATTTATTAATTACATTATATAAAAATGTTAACATATAGTTGAAAAAAAAGTTAAAATTTAAAACATAATTTATAATTATTACATTAATTTTTTTAAACATATTTTGATGCTTTTTGTATTTACAAATTATATTATCTTTTATTCAACATGTGTAAAACATGAATTAAGTTAAACTATGCAATTTGAATGTTTCATTGTTACTAGGCATGTATACATCATATATTATTTTTTTCAACTCGTGTAATACACAAGATTTTAATCTAGTAACAAATGTATGAAAGACCTTCTAGTCTTGTTATATTTTAGTGTGTTTCTTCCAAATTGTTGTTCAAGTTGCTCGTCTACTTAGTAATGTTTGATTTAGAGGTTAAAAAAATTTGGTAACAACATATGCGAATTACTTTCATTTATCTTTTCTATTATTTTTATATAGTAAATTATGATTTTAGCCGCTGTGGTTTTAGTATTTTAACTATTTCAACCCAAAATATAATCTTTTATCAATGCAGTCCTTATGGTTTAACAACTTACGTTTTTGGACCACAAACTTAACTAGTCTAACGGTTTTGGCCTCAAATCTAACTATGGTTAGGGCCAAAACCGTTAATTGCTTTAACCACATGGGTTGAACCGTTAGTTGTTTAAAACTACAAGTGTTGCATTGATAAAAGATTATGTTTTAAGTTAAAATAGTTAAAACACTTATATTACATGGTCCAAAACCGTAATTTACTTCTTATTAGAATATGAATATAATTAAATGTCAAATTGTTTTAAGTTCGGAGTTTGGTCAGTATGTATACATTACTTTCATTTATCTTTTTTATTACTTTTTATAATATCAAAATTACTATATTTTTTATTACCTTTTATAACATGGAGCAGTTTGATAGTACTATAGAAAATGTTCAAGCTTCTTGTCACGTTACTATGGATGTCTAGAAACAGCTCGCGGATATTGAATATGGAGAAGGAGAATATAAACAAGTTATGCAAGAACAAACAAACAAAATTTCCTAGTATACTCTTATTTATTAATATGGTATGATATTGCTAACCAAAATAACATACATCCACTAATTGAAGATTTTTAACCAAAATAATAAAGAATGTTAGCATGAAATCGTGTCAGTTTATGCAAACTGAATAGAGCGTGCTATCACGGAACAAAACAACAAACCAACTAACAACCATACTCAATAAATCTCACTCGTAGCATTACTGCTTGTTAGGTTTGAAAACAATGAAATATAAGCAAAAATTACCTTTATGCCTGAGGAAGGAGATACTCTATATTATGGAGAGACCCTGTCTCACAAAATCACATGAAACAAAACAAATGTTGTAATTACTTGTATTATAAAGAGACCATGTCTCAACAACACTATGTTTCGAAATCCGATATGATAGAGCATAGTCAATCATCCCATACTTATAAAAAGAAAAATGACAACTAAAATGGGAAGAATAAGGTTGTGGACTTTGAGCCGAAAAAAGATGGTGTGAAAAAGCAGGATGCCCTGTTTTAAGGGGAAGCATCACAATTGTAGTGAACATGGTCACCGTACGGATAAACGCAACGCTCTTAAACAGGACCAGGCATAAATGATGAATGACGACATGCCTTTGGTCGCTATCATCTTTGCCATCACTTTTATGATAGAGGAGATAAATTTGATATCCAAGGACCCTAAAGGGTGGTGGGTGGACAATGTGACAACCCGCTAAGTCAGTTCCGGTTAATGTTGCAACTGTTGATATCAAAGGTGAAGGTGGTGTGACCTTAAAGTGGAATTCGGGAAAGGAGCTAACTTTGAGTAATGTGCACTATGTTTTGACATACGCAAGAGTCTCATGTCAGGATGATTGCTAAACAAAGAGGTTTTTTTAGTCTTTGAATATGATAAATTTATTTTAACTAAGCATGTAATGTTTGTTTGTTGGTAAGAGCTATACCTAGAATGAAAAGTTTAAACTCAATATAATAGATAAGGTTTAAGAATGAAAATGATTCTACTTCCACTTATTTAAATGAGTCTTATAATGTTTGGCATGGTCGTCTTGTTCATGTTAATTTCAATTTGCTGCAACGATTAATTAAATTATATTGTATTCCAAACATTTTCATTGATTCAAAATTAAATTCTAAAATTGTGTTGAAGCTAAGCAAACAATATCGTCACTTAAATCAGCCGAAAGAATAATCGAACCTTGATAAAATCAACACTAATGTGTGTGACTTAAAATTAATTCAAACAAAAGTAGAAAGTAAATACTTCATTGCATTTATTGATGATCATACACAATATTGCTATGTATACTTACTTAAGAGTAAGGATGAAGCAATTGACAAGTTTGTCTTGCATAAAACTGAAGCCGAGAATCAACTCAATAAAAAGATAAACTTTCTAAAGAGTGATATAGGATGTGAATATGCACTATTTTCCAATATTTGTGAACAAAGGGCAATCATACATGAGTGCATTGCTCCCGATTCCTCAAAACAAAATATTAGTGTAGAACGAAATAACCGTACATTGAAAGAGATAATGAATGCTATGTTAATAAATCATGGATTGATCCAAGTCATGTAGGGGGGATCCATTTTTTCGGGCAATTATCTTTTAAACAGAATATCTTTCAAGAAAACTGATGTAACTTCTTATGAGTTGTGTATGTTAAAGAAGTCAACTTACAAATATTTGAATGCTATGAGTTGTATTCGTTAGTTATGCCCATAATATTTGTGCATGTCAGTTTATTGTTCATCATTTAAAATATCACGAATAACACAAAAATACTATAATATAATGGAGTCAAGGTGTGTCATTCTTTGAAGAAGTGGTACCCCTAGTTAGAAAATGAACATGCAAGGTCATCAATGTCGGTTGATGAGATTGATTATGATGAGAATTAAGAACAGTTAGGGGCTGAAGATGTTAAGTTAAGAAGACGTAAGAGGCAATGGATTGATGAATATTTTGGGCTTGATTTTCTTACTTAAATGGCTGAGGGTGAGCCTTAAACCTACTGTTAAATAGACAACTCTTTGGAATAACCTAAATGTAAAGAGGTGATCAAAAATGAAATTGATTCAATCTTACAAAACAAAACTTGCGATCTTGTAGAAATTTTACTAGTTTGTAAAACACCTAGATATCATTGGATACTTACAAGGAAGATGAAAGCCGATGGTTAGATTCATAAGCACAAGGAAATGTTAGTGATAAAGAGTTTAGACAAAAGAAATGATTATACTATTTTGATATTTACTCACATGTGACTCGAATAACATCTATAAGGTTAGTGCTTGTAATAATAGCTTTAAGATATTTGGAAGTTCATCAAAGTTAAAATCGCTAACCTGAGGGTTTATAGTTCCAGGCCAAGAGCGCAAAGTATATAAGCCAATCAAGTCATTATATGGGTTGAAGCAAGCTCCAAAAAAATGTCAACAGAAGTTAGATCAAGTTATACTTAATAATGATTTCAAAATTAATGAATGAGACAAGTGTGTTTATGTGAAAAACACAAAGAGAAGTTATGTGATATTAGCCTTTATGTAGATGATATGCTTGTTGTTGGTAATGATGATAAGATCCTCAAATCTACTAAGACATGTTGAGAGTGAGATTTGACATGAAAGACATGGGTCTAGGTGTTGTGATTCTTCATGTAAACATTAATAGAACCCAAGATGGTCTTGTATTGAGTTAATCTCACCATGTGAACAAAATTCTTGAAAAATTTAATATGTGGTCGGATCAGGTTCCTAGGTTCGGTTAACCAGACCTAATGAATTTATTGATAATTATTGAACCATGAATTGGTTAGTCAATTTCAAAAGTTCAAAAGCGGAATAAATAGTTTGGTTTATGGTTTTCATAAAAAATGTGACACCCGACAATTTCAGGTAAATTGCAACGATTACAAACTATTTAAACACATTTATGTTCCTTGCATTGCACTTAATTAAGATAAATTAAGTGAGTCAAACATAAACAATTGCGAAACGATATGTCGGGGAATTATCGAATCGTACATTACACATTGCTTATGGTAATCAAGTGTGTCGAACACAAACAATTGCGAAAGGATAGTACGAGGAATTATCAAATCATGCACTACACATTGATTAAGGTTAATCAAGTGTGTCAAACATTTCACAAAGTCGAGCATAAACAGTCATGAATTTGTAATTCGAGAAATTACCGAATCCCACACTTGTCTTGTTACACGAACGTTGGTGAACTAACAAAACAATGAATCGAACAAACGAACGTGTCATATACGTGCTTACGTGCTATCACGAAAGAAAACGTTGAACGAATAAAACAATACGAAACAAACACGATAAAAACCAAACAACCGAAAATGGAAATCTGGAAAGACAAGCCTTCGAGGTATGCCACCAAGCTCGGCGAAACACGTCGCGGTTCGCGACGGGTATGGCGGGACAATTTGAAAACAGCCGAAACTCGTGGTCGTATGCCATGACGATTGGAATTCTCTTGGTGTTACGCGGCGAACCCAGAGTCCGGGAGTCGACTATTTTGTCTGTCACGGTACGCCGGGAAGCTTGGTGATTTCCTTGGCGGTATGGGTTGAGCCCCAGACTCGAAAAACTCTATTAATACAACCCCTTTCCCCAGAATACATTCTTTTACCACAAGCCCGAACTCCATGCGACTCCTTCGACCAAAACAACAACAAACCAGCCTCCAAACCTCTGCTAACACTCCCTCAACCACCCTTTTGTATTTCTTGGTGATTTGAAGACATTAGAGCTTGAATGAAGTATTACAAGACCCGTAGCAGCCATCAGATGACTAGAACTCTGTTATCAACTATTTTCTGAGCTTCTCAATCTCTGTTCTAATTAAATCTAGCCACCCAAGACCTCATGTGGTAGTTTTGCTTGATCACTTGCACAAAATAAGCACATGCATGTACACACACATGCAACTCCAAATCCACCACATGCACGAATTTGAGAAGGTTAACAATTGACATTTGATGTATTACTACTGATTAAAAGCATAAGAATGATTGTGATTGAGTTTTGGTTACTTAGTGTGAAGATTTGTATTAGTTGCCATATATAGAAACTTTGTTTTGCAAAATGATTGTTAAGACAATGTTTTGGACATTAAAGGTGATCTTAAATGATGATATATGCTTTCTAATGTGTATATTAACATGTTAGAAGGTTAGATTTGGGAAAATGAAACTTATGTTAGTACCTTAATACATATAGTAATTTTGAGAACTAAATATTATTGCACAAGTTAATTTAACCATACTATGATGTTTTGTTAATGTTGGAATATGTTTAGAAATGTCATAGAAACATCTTTGTGACATTTGGTTATGTTAAAAATAGATTTTGGTCATACCTTTCTAATTATGGAAACTTTATTCGAGGAAAATACCAAACGTGATTATATGGTGGCTTGCAATGATTGAACATGTGTAAAATATGTTTTAGAAACATGCTAGAAATATTAACTTGATGAAATTGTATTTAATGGTTAAACTTTCCCAAAATATAAACTTTTTAAAAATAGAAACTTTGTGATTATCATACGTGAATTACATGGACATTGCTATGATTAGAATCTAAAGAGAGTATGATTATGTGCTACATACGTGTTATGATCAATATGACGCACAAGCAAACTATAACATAATAAACGTGTCATCAACGGGTCGTCGAGTCAACATAAGTCAGTACAAACCCTCTATTGAGCAAACAAGCACTTTGAGTTGTATGGGATACAACAAAACATGAAAACAACAAAAACACATACTTATGAACCTATATGATTATAAGTGATAACTAGCATGAGCTAGCACACGTTTTTGAAACACAAAGCAAGAACTGCACTATCATGTAAGTTCACAGCCCTTTTTTCACTCTTTTCGACCATTGGGGGAGAAAACATGCATACAAAAATTTTGATGAAACAAAACTTTTTGAATACATATTTACATGTCATTATTGTTTATATATGTGTGTGTGGTACACATTATATCAAAGTCCTCATAAACACACATCAGACCGTTACTAGCGAGGGGTGCATAACGTGGTAATTATGGATAGTACTATTTGGGCTTGACAAGTCCCATCAGTCATGCCTGAGAGGCCAACCCAACTGGAGGTCGGAACATATGCAAAATTGACTAAACACCTAGTCATTGTCTTGTGATCGACATGGTGGAAGTCATGTAGTCAGCTTTGGTTTCGAACCCACATATGATATAAAAGATATTGACTAGGTATCAATGGATATTGTATTGTAATGGTATGTAGTCCTACAACACTTATTGCAAGCTTTTATTGTTTACTACTGTTATAAAACATGTGCTCTCACCAACAATTGTGTTGACGTTGCTCGTATGCTTTTTTAGGTAACTAAAGCATGCACTAAGAAATAGGATGTTAGGATGAGGTCCCATGCATCTACATTGTGTCTTGAACAATTTAAAACAGTTTATTTATTATGTTTTAACTTGTAATGATTTAACAACTAAAACTCATCCGCACTTATATTTTGTAATTATTGAAACATTTTTACTCAAGCTCCCGCACTCTGATTTTACAAAATTGTTTTATCCAAAATATATTTGATGTACATGTAAACGAACGTGTAGGTCTCATAAATGTGACCGGAGACTGCGATCCTGCCCGATCGATCGGTAGGCTGACCAATCGTGGTCACGCCTCAAGGGACGAGAATCCCGAGGTGCGATAAAAAACCAGTCATACAAAACCAGACCAGATTGTATTTGTGTGTATGTGTGTGCGTGCATATACTCAAATATACACGTCTATATATGAGTGCATAGATTTGAGTTTATGATTTATATGTCATTTAAAAAAACACACATTTAGACTTAGTGTAATTAGTTCGCCTTGAACTGTAAACAAAACCGTTAAATCTGGACCACGTACACCTCTACACATAAACTCCAAAGCTTTGCAACACACACACACATATACTCTACAAAATTCGCAGCATGCTAAAACAATTGATTATTTATGCTACATGGCAATACACTTTTGTTTTATTTAACATTTTGGATTTTTGGTTAACTTTAGTTGTACATACTGTTATGAATGTTGTACCCTAAGAAATAGTCGGGTTCATCTTGGTAGCCTGAAATATACTATAAGGTCTTAATTTAACAAAAATCCTCAGCCATCAAACCTTATGAGGTTTTCTACAATTTTTTTTTTGTTTACGTAAAAATATAAATACGGTTATCAACTTGTTTCTTTATTTTTAGTTTCAGTTTTTGAATTTATTTTATTTTATGTTTTTAACGCTTACATGTAACAACCGGTTTTAATAAATGAATGTATTTGAAATAATCGTCAATTGAACGATTGTGTTTGTTGTAATTTGAAAATATGTGAGAATTACGTCATCAGTGGCAAGAGCACATGTGATCGTTCTAGAAATCCATGTTGATTTGATGATTGTAATTATTATAGGTTGATAGTATGTGAAAAATGGTGAACGTGGGCAAAAACCGTGCGCGAAACGGAGTTACGGATTGTCCGAAATCGCGAAAAGAAGTTAAAAATCAAAAATTTGATAAAAACCACATGGGGCAGTACGCCCCAACTCAGTGCTCCAGTTGGGGCGATGCGCCTGGCGTGTTAAGTCGGCGAAAATTTGTTAAATGGATCAGATCGCATTTTTGAAGGCATTTTTCCTTCTTTTTCGACCTGTTCTTGCTCCAAACGAAGAACCCAACAATTTAAGCACAAAACCTTCATTTCAAAGGGTTTTAAACATCCGGATCGCACCCAGGAACGTATCTGCAACATCTGATCGTTGTTTTGTGACTGAATATCCGTCAGATTGGGTAACGATTCGTTTTATCCTACTAGTTTAATATTGTGTGATTAAATTTAGTTTTGATTGTAATACTACGATTATGGATATTGATTATTGCCTAGTTGATAACTACGGATTGTTAGAAACGAAGAACTTGCTGTTTTGATGGTGAAATCTTCATTTTGAAGCCGGGATAATGTACGGTTATTATGAACCCATATCATGGTGTGATAATTAGTAGGATGGGTAGAAAATATGATTTTAAATATATATGGATTATGATCCATACGTTAAATGATGATTTTGATGAATTGATGTTAAAATTATTAACAGTTATGATCTTAAATAAAAATTGAATAATAAAAGTGATTAAAGATCGTAACTAATATAATTGAACATCAATTATTTGATGAAATGTCTAAGTGAGGCATGAAACATGATTAATTGTGATAATTGACTAAAACTTACTAAACGTAGTAAGATAGAGCCAATTATGTGATAAATTGACTTTAAGCAAGTCAAATCAGTCAAGTGTGTTGAACTTGATTGTATGTGCTATATGTGTTGAAACTAGTTGTATATGTATTTGCAACTAGGTGGTGGCAGTGGAAATCAAACAATTAGTCATAGAGCAGGAAAAGAGCCTGCAGTTGCTAATTTCTTATCTGATCAGGTAAGTAATCCCACAACTATGACATCACATAATAAATATTGAATTTTGTTGTTGAATGAATTATGATAAGATAAGTATGGCATTGGTGATAGGGAATGTTGAACAATAAAAGTTCAACAACCTATGATAAATCCAATACCTTGGTGAATAATAGTGGTGGAAATTCTATGATGGAAGTACCGGTGGTGGTGAACATTATAGTAATTTGATTGAATTATATATGAATCCACAATGGTGGATAGCCAGAGATGCTGGCAATGGTCTTAGATGGAAGTACCGGTGGGGTGAACTATCTTAAGACTTGAATTAATTATGACTCCACAATGGTGGATAGCTAGAGGTGATGCAGATTTGTCTTAGATGGAGTACGGTGGGTAAAAAATCTCAAGACTTGAATTAATTATGATATCACAAATGTGTAAATAGTCAGAGATACTGACAAATAGCTATGGTGGAAGACATAAATGTGACACCATAGTGTAATGAGAATTATTGTGTGATGTTTGTAGGTCAAACATGACGTCCACGGCTGTAAGGATCGAGGTGGAGCAGAAATCGAACAAACAAAC
>SZYD01001443.1:0-40955 GCA_009363875.1 Mikania micrantha
GTTAGTACATATTTTGTAATTGTTTGCTATTCAAAAGATAGTTTTATTTATATTTGTAAAGGGTTCGCTGCTCTTTGTTAAGGTTGGTTTGGCCCACGAACCTTAACAATCAGCCGAACTATAGAAGGTGTAGGGTTCGGCGAACCTATGGTTCGTGAGTAAGGTTTGTCTAACGAACCCTAAGGGTTCGTTCACCGAACCTTAGGGTTCGGCTAGCAAACCTTATTGATTGAAGGTTCGCTGGTACTGTTAGTATAAATAGATGTTTTATTTGTATTTTCAGTAGAACTTTGATCAGAGTTGTGAGGAAATTCTCTGTGTGAGAATCTTTTGTTCTTGTAATCATTTGTTGATATATACAAGAGTGTTTATGGAATTGCATGTGTTCTTTGTTATTTTACATACTTGCTATGGATTCCGCACGTAGTTAGTAGTTCGTAGAGCTTCGTATATTCGGTCCTAATTTGGTTGTAGATCAAGATCACCAAACCAACAGTGGTATCAGAGCGTTTGGTGAAGTTCTACACAATAATTTCAAAGATTTCATGCAATTGAAGTGTTGAAGAGATGAAGATCATCAATGGCTACATTCTATTTCTTCTTGATTGATTTTTATTGGTGTTTGAGGCTGTTTTTCTTGTCAATTGTTGTTGAATTGCAACAATTAAAGTTTTGGAAGTATTTTGGTAGAGTTTTGGAAGGATTTGTTGAAGATTTGAGAGATTTCCCGCTCAAAAATTTCAAATTTTTGTTACAGGTTCGTTTCACGAACCTTGAGTTGCTGTAAACAAAGGGTTCGCTGTTTTTCTGGTTTTTCCAGAAGGCTCGTTTGATAGTTCGGCAAGGGTTCGGCAATAGTTCGCTGAAGGCTCGGCAAGGTTCGTTCAAATAGTTCGCCTAGTTTGTGAGATAGTTCGGCAAAAGTTCGTCTTGGTTCGTTTGTCCAAAGGTTCGTTTCTCAAGGGTTCGTTTCTCAAGGGTTCGTTTCTCAAGGGTTCGTGACTCACAAGGTTCGTTGTTCAAAGCTTTGCTGCTCAAAGGTTCGGCTGAAGGAAAATTTAGTCCATAGGTTCGGCTAAGGTTCGGCTGAAGGTTCGGTTGAGACAGAATTTTATCTAAAGGTTCGTCTGAGGATTTGTTGAGGGTTCGGCAAGAGTAAATTTGACAAGGGTTCGCTGATAAAATTTTTTAAAAAATGTCTGAGATGTACGCGGCAATGGCAAGTCAAAACACGAAACTTCAAAGTATTTTAATTAGTGAAACGGAAGTGGGAAGCACAAATAAAGTTCCAAACTACTAGATTTATCCGATTATGATAATTGGAAAGGACGTTTTGAAACTCATCTCAATGGAACAGATACAAATTTGTGGGAGAGAATTTTATCTCCGTATGAGAGACCCAGAGTGGTTGGCACTGATTTGTATCAACTTTTGGAAAGACTTGATGTAGATGAAAGAAAGAAGTATGATTCAGAAAGAAAGCTTACTGGCTATTGAGTCAAGCTATTCCAAATCAAATTTTACATCAGTTTGATGAACACAAGACTGCATATAGTCTGTGGAATGCATTGAAGGCCAGAGTTGAAGGAAATACAAATCTGAAGAAAATGAAAGCCACTGACATCAGAAAAGAGTTTGAAAACTTCAACATCATCGGAAATGAAACTCTAGATGCCTTGATTACCAGATACAGACATTTATTGACTGAAGAAGTAAGGAAGTATGGCATTGAGTATACTGAGGATGAGAAGATAGACTGTTTAGCTGATGCATTGCCAGATAAGTGGAATTCTTTGGTGCTGATATTGAGAGAGAATTTACCTGGACTGACTTTGGTAGAATTCATTCAGAAACTAGAAGAACAAGAAATGAAAGATAAGCGTAAAGCAAGGAGAGTAAATGTTACTCAAGATCCTTCATTATATGGTGGTTCAGTAGCTACACCTCCTGCTGCATCTGCAAAAATACAGACTGCATTTGTGTCTAGAACTTCTGAAACTTCTCAGAGTTCTTCTGTATCTTCAAGTTCTAGTTCACATTGTCCGATCAATGAGAAAAAGTCTGAATCAACTTCACCACCAGTACAGCTGAATACTTCAAATTTGGGAAAAGTAACAGTTGAAGCAGTAAAAGATCACATGTCTATTTTATCATGTGTAGTGAGTGCATATGATGAGCAAGTAGCTGGAAGAATTGGAAATGCCAATTTAACTTTTGAAGACTATGCTCAGATAGATGAGGATGAGATGGAGCTGATAGATACTCAGTGGGCGCTGGCGAGTGTTATTCGCAGAATTAACAGATATGAGAAGAAAACAGGGAAGAAGTTTACTTTTGACCGGAACACAAAGTTTGGATTCAATCCAAAATCTACACAGTGTTATAACTGTGGGGAACATGGTCATTTTGCAAGGGAGTGCAAGAATCCCAAAAAGCAGGGAAATCTGAATCCTTTCAAACCAAGAGAAGAGAATCAGAAAAAGAAAGAAAAAACTGAAGAATCAAATTCTAAAGCACTTGTGACTCAAGCAGATGAAGGCTATGACTGGGGTGTCAAGTATGATGACCTTATGGGTGCGTTCATGGCTTCTTTAGAAGACGAATCTAGCAAAGAAAAGAGAAAATTGAGGAGATGACTGAGGTACAAAGTGATTTGTATGAGATGATAGATAGACTTAAAGAAATGAATTCTCAGTTAACTTCTGATCTGAGGGAATGCACAGAGGCAAACAAAAAGTTGATTTCTAAAGAAAAGGCATTTGATAAGAAGATAATAGATCTTAGCAAAGAAAATGAAGACTTGAAAATCAAGGTTTTGCAAAACAATTATGCAGTCTCTGTACATTTAGACTCAGTTCAGAAGTTAAAAGTGGAATTGGCAGAAGCAAAAGCTGAAGCTGATTTAAACAAAGCCAAGCTTGAAAACTATCAGAATTCCGCATATGTCATTGATTATTTTGCGGCTTTGCAAAATTCACGTGATAGCTCTGGAATTGGTTTTCATGCTGTTCCACCTCCTTCTAGCTTTGTACCTAGACCACAACTTGAGCCTGATTTAGAAGTTGATCCTATTTCATTAAAGATGAGTGGATCTGATCATGAGAGTGATGTTGTTGACAATGATGCTCCTATCATTGAAGACATCACTGATTTAGAATATTCAGATGATATTCTAAGAATGATTGGTCATCAAAAGGACAAGTCTGTGGATAAGAAGAATCAAGTTGTTCAGAAATCAAAATCT
Organism: Mikania micrantha; assembly: GCA_009363875.1. Taxonomy (NCBI): domain Eukaryota; kingdom Viridiplantae; phylum Streptophyta; class Magnoliopsida; order Asterales; family Asteraceae; genus Mikania; species Mikania micrantha. The sequence continues at coordinate 3,245 of SZYD01001443.1, forward strand.
GAAATAAAGAATGTTGGGAATTCTGGAACTAAAAACAAGTCTGTTTCAAAATCACACCTAAAAGTCAAGACTACTTCTAATGTTAAGCCAATTGTGTTTGTTGAGTCTTTAACAACACAAAAAGGAGAGTCCAGCAGTTCTTTTAACAAACAAAAGGGTATTTCTGAAAAAGGAGATAAAAAGTTTGTCAAAAAGATTTCAAAGGTTAAACAGAGTGGGATTGGAAACAATGGAGAACCAAGGATTTCTCAAAAGAGTGTTCAGATAAAATCAAATGGTTTGAATCAAAAGATCTTATCTTCATCTGTAGCATCCAAGTCTTTGGATTCATCTAAGGGGTCTGATGAAAAACCAAAGAAAGTTTCATCAAGAAAATGCTACAGATGTGGGAAATTGGGACATTTAATTGCTGAATGTGATATGGATAATTGTAACAGATTTCATACTTTTACTCCACGAGAAACACGACAGTGTTTTACTTGTGGAGGAAAAGGTCATATTTCTGTTAATTGTCCAAATCATAAGGTCAAGAAGAAAACTTCTTCTATTGACAGTCGGGTGATTCATTCGGATAGAATTCCTAGGAGGGTAAAGCCTAGTGAAGATGAGATGAGAATTCTCAGGAAATTTGATCCTGAGTGTATCTGGGTAAAAGAAGAAAATGTTCATAAAAAACAAGTTTTTGATAAAAATCAAAAAGGTAAAATGGTTTTAAACAGATCATCATTTTCTGATGATGAATTTTATGATCATTTTTCTCATAAAAATTTTTCAAAACAAAATTTGAGTTCAAATTCTTGTTGGAAATCCAGATACAGGTCAGGTGATAGATTTGATGAGAGAAATGATGAATACTTGGAAGAAGGGTCTTCAAGTAATTCATCAAGATTGAACGGCAGGAGGCTGTTCGGGGAGACTCAACGCCGAAAAGGCGGGAGTCATCCCTTTTGGTACTGATCAATTTTTTTAATTTATGGTGCAGGTAGCATTCACGGGCCATATCAATAGTCGATGGATTATTGATAGTGGATGCTCCAGGCACATGACGGAGAGATCAGTTTGTTAAAAGATTTTCAGGAGATGAACGGTTGTTATGTTAACTTTGCAGGTGATAAAGGTGGTCAAATTACCGGGAAGGGTAGTTTAACCAATGGTAAAGTGTCTTTTGATAATGTGAATTACTGCAAAGAGTTAACTAATAATTTGTTGAGTGTGTCTCAGATAAGTGACAAAGGATATAAAGTGTTGTTTGATGAGAAGAAATGTTATGTGCTCAAGCAAGGGATTCAAATTCCTGAAGACTGGATTTTAATGACTGCTGATAGATGCAAGGATTTGTATGTTTTAGATATGGCAAAGGCGGAGACAGTTAACAAAGTTGAAACTTGTTTGGTGTCGAAGGCGACAGAGCAGGATACTCGGTCCTGGCATAGGAGAATGGGTCATATCCACATCAGAAAGATGAATCATCTTGTACACAATCACTTAGTTGATGGTGTACCGGTTAAACATTTCAAATTACCTGATGTGTGTGTGTCGTGTAAGAAAGGCAAACAGAAAAGGAGGTCACATAAGTCTAAAACTGTGTTTTCTATTGATAAACCTCTAGAACTTCTTCATATGGATTTGTTTGGTCCGATTAATGTGAAAAGTATTGGAGGTGAATCATATTGTTTTGTAGTGACCGATGATTTTTCTAGGTTTTCATGGGTGATGTTCTTGAAATTTAAATCTGAAACTTATGAAAATTTTGTTTTGCTTGTGAACAGGTTGGAGACTTTGTATAAATTGAGGGTTAGGCGGGTTCGATCAGACAATGGGACAGAATTCAAGAATCAGAACATGGAAGCATTTTGTGATTCTAAAGGGATTCAGCAGCAGTTTAGCGCACCGTATGAACCGCAAATGAACGGTGTTGCTGAGAGGAAGAATCGTACTTTGATTGAGTCTGCTAGGACAATGCTTGCTGATTCAAAGCTGCCCATTACATTTTGGAATGAAGCCGTAGCGACTGCCTGTTTCACTCTCAATCGAGTTTTGATTGTTAAACGATACAATAAAACATGTTATGAGCTTCTTCAAAATCGTAAACCTAATTTGGAACACTTGGAACCTTTTGGGGCTCCATGTACTATGCTAAAGAAAGATGCTAAATTTAACTCTAAGGTTGAAGAAGGTTTCTTTCTTGGCTACAGCCTACCAAACAAACGGGTGTTTAACAAACGCACGGGTGTTGTGGAACTCTGGTATAACGTGGATGTTCAACGACATACACCTATACCTGAGGGCAAAGGTCCAAATTGGCTTTTCGATTATGATAAGCTTTTTGAGTCGTTCAATTTGTCTCCTAATTGTACTGATGATGAGATTTCTTTGCAGTTGTTATATGATCTTCAAAATTCTGACTGTCAAGGAGTTTCTCAATCTTCTGAAGAAGTTGGTCCAACTGAGGAAGGCACTTCTGAAAAGTTGAATGTTGATTGGTCATCGGAGGATGATCAGGAAGTTTTTGAAGATGCACTTTCTCAAGATCAAGAAGAAGATCAGAATATCACAAATCTTGATCATGGAGTTGGAATTCCGCAAGTGCCAGTGACAAGAGTTCATGTGAATCACCCTGTAGAGCAGATCATAGGTAATCCGTCTGATGGAGTGAGAACGAGAAGACAAGTTGTATCGGAGGATAGCTTGTATGTTGAGCTGGAACGCAATCATGGGACTCAAGAGTTATGGATGCATTCTGCATTCGTTTCTCAGATTGAGCCTAAATCTGTAACTGAAGCTCTGCGTGAGCCTGCCTGGGTGGAGGCTATGCAAGAGGAGCTCAATCAGTTTCAGAAACTTGGAGTTTGGCATTTGGTAGATTTACCAAAAGGTGAAAAGAAGATTGGCACCAGGTGGGTGTTGAAGTGTAAGCGCGATGATAGAGGAGTGATTGTGCGAAATAAGGCACGTTTGGTTGTTCAAGGGTTCAGACAAATAGAGGGAATTGACTATGATGAGGTTTTTGCACCAGTGGCAAGGCTTGAAGCAATAAGATTGTTCTTATCTTTTGCTGCTCACAGGAAGTTTAAAGTTTTTCAACTGGATGTTAAGTCTGCATTCCTCTATGGTTCTTTAAAGGAGACAGTGTATGTTTGTCAGCCACCGGGCTTTGAGGATCCTATCCACCGGGATCAGGTCTATATCCTCGACAAAGCACTGTACGGTCTTCATCAAGCTCCTCGAGCTTGGTATGAGACTCTCTCGACTCACCTTATTGAACACGGGTTCAATAGGGGTCAGATAGATAAAACTCTGTTTTATCGGGAAAAGGGCAAGGATATTCTCCTTGTTCAGATCTATGTGGATGACATCATCTTTGGATCTACCGATGAGCAGATGTGTTTAGAATTTAAACAGGTGATGATTGAGAAGTTCGAGATGAGTGCAATGTCTGACATTAAGTTCTTTTTGGGTTTACAAATAGATCAGTCTGATGATGGTATTTTTATCCATCAGACCAAATATATTCAAGATGTGCTGAAGCGTTTTAGCATGCTTGATTGTAAACCTATTTCCACGCCCATCCAGCCCAATCACGGGATTGAGCCGGATATTAAGGGGGAGTTAATCGATGCTACATTGTATCGTGGAATGATTGGGAGCTTAATGTATTTGACTGCATCTCGACCAGATATTGTATTCGCTACAAGTATCTGTGCTCGATATCAATCAAAACCTAAGGTTTCTCATCTGATTGCAGTCAAGAGGATTTTACGTTATCTGAAGGGTACTCCAGACACCGGTCTGTGGTATCCTAAGGATGATAACTACTCCTTTCATGCTTACAGTGATTCAGATTATGGAGGATGTAAGACTGACTCCAAATCAACTACTGGTGGTGCTCAATTTTTGGGGGAGAGGTTAGTCTCATGGCAGTGTAAGAAACAGACTTCAGTTGCTACATCGACATGTGAAGCTGAATATGTAGCTGCTGCCAGTTGTTGTTCCCAAGTATTGTGGATACAACAACAGATGCGAGACTATGGAATTAATTTCTTAACTACCCCGATTCATGTCGACAACGAGGCTGCGATTGCGATTACTAAAAACCCAGTGTATCATTCACGCTCAAAACATATTGACATTCGGTTTCATTTCATAAGAGATTGTTATGAAAAGAAACTGATTGATGTTGTGAAAATACACACAAACGAGCAACGGGCTGACCTCTTAACCAAGGCCTTTGATAAACAACGCTTTGAGTATTTACTCAAATTAAATGGGATCAGGGTCATGGGAGAGGTAATAAAACATCAAATTCCTTCGTAATCAACTTTATTGAATTAACATCAGATTTTTCTTTAATTTTTATGTTTTAGTTTTTAGGGGGAGAAGTATTATAGAAAACACAAAAACATTAAAAAATAAAAATCTGAGAATTTGATTCAATAAAGTGAGAAATGATAGTACATTATTTGCATTTGGAAATATGTCTGTTTGTGTTATTAAAATTATAAAAGTAATTACAAGTACTAAGAATGATGTGTTGGTAGGTTTATTACTTAGTTAAGAAAAGTTTAAATAAAATTTTGATTATGATTTATAAGAAACAGGTGCTTAGAATGCAGTACTTAGTTTTGTCCTGAAAGAGTGGTAATTTTCTGACAAAATGTTTCTTAAATAAAAAGTCAAAATACTAGTTTGATCATGTGTTTCATTTTCAAAAGAAATTAAAATTTTGTTTTTTCTTTTATTTTAGTTTAAAACTGAAACATTCTTTGTGTATACTTACGTATCGACCTGAATGTTATAGTTTTTAAACAATTCAAATTTGTTTTCTTGGTTTTGTTTAAGATTTGGACAATCTATGTGTATATGGGAATATCGATCTGATTGTTAAATCTTAAACTTAAATTATTGTTTAGTTCATTTTCAGGATCATTTGAGCATACGAAAGTATCAACCTTGATTCTATGAATTTGAACAAGTTCAAATTGTTTTTATTTTGTTATTTTCAGAAAAGAAATTCTGCTTTATTTTTGCATGATCAAATTAGTTAAAATTGATATTTTAAAATTTTAAGAACATTTATGTTGGTTTAATTATTCACAAATCGGGGATGTGTTCAAGTTAATGGAGTATTATAAAATGTTTTCAAAATTGTGTTTTAAACTGATTTTTGATTAGGTAATAAATTTAAGAGGATAAGTATACTAACAATCATCTTAGTTTTGTGATTTGAAATTTAATATTTTAAATAATATAAACAGATGTATTGAAAATTGTAAAATAATATGATCTCATGTTTTGAATCTTTCTCAAACAAAAAGATTTTAATTTTAGTTGAATTAGTTTTGTTAATTTGTAGTTTGTTTTGTTCTAAAAAAAAAAAAAAATACAAAAAGATTTTATTTTTTTAGAATCTGATGTTAAATTGATAATTTTTGATTATTTGTTTGACCTTGGACAATTAAACATGAATTTTGTTTTGAATTAAAAAGAAAAATCAAGTTTTGAAAAGGTTCGTTTGAGAGGGTTCGTTGATATAGTTCGCTGAAATAGTTCGTTGAGAGGGTTCGTGAATATAGTTCGCTGAGAGGGTTCGTTGATATAGTTCGCTGAAATAGTTCGTTGAGAGGGTTCGTGAATATAGTTCGCTTAAAGGGTTCGTAAGATATAAATACAGGGTTCGTGGAAATAGTTCGTCACTTTCATTTTGATTGCAGACGACGAACCCTTCAGAAGTATTTTTCGAATTTTGATCTTGGACCCTCCAGAGTTTTTCGTTTACATCATTAGAATCAGAATCATATCGTGAACATTTTTAGGTATAAATCTTGGAATTTGACCGAGTAATTTGAGAGATTTGAGTGTTTTTAGAAATTTGAAAATCGTGACTGTAAATTTGATTTTAACTTGATAAAAATTGGAAATTGAAGAAATTGTTTTCATTAAAATCATTCATCGGTTAGGTTCGAACCTAGGTGTGTGAATTTTTTCAAGAAATTTGAGATTTTTGTGTTTGGTAAAATTTTGGTGTTAACAGGTTTGCTGAACGAACCTTAGGTTCGCCGAACTTTCAGGGTTCGCTGAATTCTTGAAGGTTCGTGGCGAACCTTTGAATTTCATTAGGGTTCGTTCATTGAATAGTTCGCCAATTCATTTAAGGTTCGTTCAAAGCATAGTTCGTCAGATTATTAAGGGTTCGTTTAGGGAATAGTTCGCCAGAACAAATAGGGTTCGTTTAGTTATAAGGTTCGCCATAGTATATAGGGTTCGCTGCATTTTATTACTTAGAAATTTTTTTAGTTTTATTTTTAATATTTTGTTTAATTTTTGTTTCTAATTTTGTTTCTTTTATTTGTAGACATGGCGAACTTAGTGTTTGGCGATAAACACAACATTTGTGCATATCTGGATCCCACTACCAAGAATGGTAAAGAGTTCAGACCGATGATTGAGTTTTTGAGAAGATCAAGGGTATATCATGCCATATCAAGTTCAGTTCAGATTTATCGTTCACATATTCAGAGTTTCTGGAGTTCTGCAAGAGTGATTACTGTAGATGATGTATATACTATTGATGCGAATGTGCTTGGACAAGCAATTCGTATCACTGAAGCTGATATCAGAAGAGTGTTACATTTTGGAGGTGAACCAGAGGGTATGACTCTCATTCCTGAGAGTTGTATCAAAGGTTGTTTTCTACGTATTAGATACTTTGGAGTTTATAACTCCATTTCAGTGAAGAAGGGTAAGCTTCCTTTGCAGTACAAGTTTCTAGCACATGTGTTGCTGCATTGCCTTAGCATGAGGAAAGGCACATTTGATGAGATGAGGGATTTGATGCGATCTGCCATGGTTGCTCTCATATTGAACAAACCGTTCAATTTTTCTGGGATGATATTCAGATATATGTGTGACAACATCACCAAGGTTAAGGATAGATTCTACATGTATCCTAGATTCATACAGATGCTGATTGATGAGAGGATGCCTGAGGGGCAATTGCCTAGGGAAGCTGGAGATTTGTTGAAGCTAAAGCATATGAATGACATTAGCTTGGGTCAAGTTAAAGTTTATCAAAGGACTGGAGATGCTGTTTTAGAGAAAAACTTGATTGCTCACTGTGCCAGGGCAAATTATGTTGCTCCTGAAGGTGATGCATGGAGGCATGCAGAGTCGGATTCTGACACTGAAGATGTGATTAGAGATGATACTGATGTTCCTCCTCCACCACCTCCAAGACAATCAAAGAAATCATCTGGTCAAACTTCTCAATCTACTCCACAAGTTCAAACTTCACAAGAGCCAAGTTCACAAGAGCCTTTAGAGGTTGATGATTCTGAAAAGCAAACTGAAGATGTTATTGCTGATGTTGATGAAGTTGAATCTTCTGATACTGAGTCAGAATTTGAGATGGTTCAAGAAGGAAATCAAATGGTGAAAAGAAGAAAGAGAAAGTTTGTTGAAAAAGATGCTGAAGAAAAAGAACAAAAAGATGATCCTAATTTTGTTGTTGAAGAGCCTGAGAGTTCAAGGCCTAAGAAATTAAAAAGAATGGCCAAGAGAGGGCCTTATGAGAAGAGAAAGACTAAGGCTACTAAGACCAGTGTGTCTTCATCAGTTGTTACTTCAGTCTCTGCTTCTGTTTCACCAGTGATTGCTGCTGTTTCTGTTTCACCAGTGGTTGCTACTGTTGTTTCATCTTCTGATATTCATATATCTACTTCACAAACTCCAGAGTTTGTGAATGTAGCTTCTTTTGTGCCTTCTTTTGTGGAGACAACTACTGTGACTACTTCTTTCCCAGGATCTTCTATGCCTCAGGAATCAATTCCTAGAGATGACTTATTTTCTGGACTTGATGATTTAGGTGATATTCATTTTACAGATTATGATGATTCTGATCTCAAAAGAAGAATATCTTTGCTGACTAAAGAAGTTGAAAGTTTGCAAAAGGAAAAGGAACAAGATGTTGGTTCTTCTGGATTGGATGAATTAAAAACTCAGATGGAATTAATGTTTAAATGGAAAGAAGAGGAGGCTGCTGAAAAGAAAGCAATGAAAGACAAAATTTCTGAGTTAGAGTTTTTGGTAAAGTTACAATTTGAGGATATTGTTGGATTGCAACATGAAAATTCGGAATTGAGATCTAAGATTGAAGATTTAGAAAAGAAAGTGACGAAATCAGAAGCATCAAGTTCTGGAATTGATAAAGAAGTTGTGAACATTGATGATGAAGAAGAGAAGAAAGAAGATGAAGATGAAGAAAAAGTTGATTATGGAGATACAGATGTGGATGAACATTTAGATGATTTTGATTATCATGGAGATGATGAAGCAGATGGTGGTGCTGGTGGAGTTGCTGGAAATGTTGGTGGTTTAAATGCTATGACTGGAGCTTTGATTGTTTATGATCATTCAAAGAATGTTACTGATGCAGCTCCTATTAGTGCAGTTTCGGATGATAGAGTCAGGGATTGTATTGAAAGTGATTCTGATGATTTGGTTGAAATGGAAACTGACAAGACTGTTGTTGATTACTCTTTGCCTACTTTTCTTGATTTATTTAAAATGCATTCTGATGTTGATTTACAGCGAAAGATCATTGAAGTTCAAATTGATCAAGAAATTGAAGAAGGAGAAATTGTTGGGGATTACTCAATTCAGGAATATCAAAGTGTGTTTGATAATGATGATGATGATGATTTGATATTTGATTTTGAGAAGGATGTTGATGATGATATGTCTGATTATGATAAAGATATTATTGATGAAGAATTGTTAGCTTTGGATTCTTTGAAGAAAATTTTTATAGCTGGGAGTATGTCAAGTTCTACATTGAATCCAGTTCGAGAAAAGACTAATTGGGATTATTGGCAAGATTTTGAAGATGAAAGAAAGTACATAATTGCTCATTTACATTCTTTCAAGATTATGAGAGAGGTTTTTGAAGATAAGGATCCAGAAAACTTGTCTAAACAAGTTAAGAAGTTCAAGATTGGTTCTAAGTCTAAGATGAATGGAAAGATCATTAGTTATGGTTATTTTCATTATATTTCTGGAAGTTTAGCTGACAAAGGATGCTATGTGGTGAAGAGGACTGATGGATGTCAATACTTTGGAAAAGCAATTGATTTAATGACATTACCAGTTTATGAGTGTAGAAGACTTTCACAGTTAAGGATGATCAAGCCTATTCAGACTCGACATAATGATATTTTTGAAAACTTGTTAAAGAAAGAGGCAAGGCATGGATGGAGTTTGTTATCTCCTCAATATAGAGAAAGATTCAAGAATTATTTGAAGCCAGTTGTTTACAAAAGACCAAGACTCAGAAAGGTTGAACAGAATTGGAATCCTTATTTCAAGTTCTGGTTTTATGATGAACAGACTTCTGAGTGTGTAATTGTTCTGAAGCAAGACAATGATTGGAGAGTTATAAGATTGTTTGATCCTATATGGATTGTCAATTGTTCAAGAGATGATATTGCTTTGTTGGATTCAGCTCAGATTTATGCTGAAGAAGGATGGCATGAGTATGGAGTCAGTTATAAAGATATGGCTATTCAATATCAAACCATTGCACAAATGTGTTTCACTTTGAAAATACATTCTGGTTGCAATTGGAATGATGTGAATTATCTTTACACTGAATTGATTCAAGTGCAGAAGGAAAGAGATGAACGAGATGCAAAGATTGAAGCTGAAAGATTAGCAAAGATTCCACGTTCTGTTGTAATTAGAGCGGTGGATAATGTGGTGACTGAAATTGTTGAAGAATCAAGTGAAGTTCAAGACAAAGCAGAAGATAAAGATTAAAAGATTTTGATAGCAAACATTTAGGGGGAGTTTGTTAGTACATATTTTGTAATTGTTTGCTATTCAAAAGATAGTTTTATTTATATTTGTAAAGGGTTCGCTGCTCTTTGTTAAGGTTGGTTTGGCCCACGAACCTTAACAATCAGCCGAACTATAGAAGGTGTAGGGTTCGGCGAACCTATGGTTCGTGAGTAAGGTTTGTCTAACGAACCCTAAGGGTTCGTTCACCAAACCTTAGGGTTCGGCTAGCAAATCTTATTGATTGAAGGTTCGCTGGTACTGTTAGTATAAATAGATGTTTTATTTGTATTTTCAGTAGAACTTTTGATCAGAGTTGTGAGGAAATTCTCTGTGTGAGAATCTTTTGTTCTTGTAATCATTTGTTGATATATACAAGAGTGTTTATGGAATTGCATGTGTTCTTTGTTATTTTACATACTTGCTATGGATTCCGCACGTAGTTAGTAGTTCGTAGAGCTTCGTATATTCGGTCCTAATTTGGTTGTAGATCAAGATCACCAAACCAACAAGTTTAATATGCTAGGAACAACTTTCTTCAATACAAGTTTCATTGGTTCGGACTTTAAATTGGTCGAAACAGTGTCCTAAGTCAGAAGGTACTGAATGGAGCACTAATTTTATACCCACTGTTTGGAGCCTCATTTGGACGAATTCGGAAGCTTATAAATTATGGACAGAAAGTTAACATCCCAAAATTGATCATGAAGCTTTAGTTTGCTCGATTTGGAGTTCCTATGATCAAGTTATGACCGGTCGAAATTGGGACAGCCTACTTGTCGCACCCCAAGAAATCCCGTCCCTTCCGGGGGCGCGAGCACAGACTGATCGGGTAGGATCGCAGTCTCCGGTCACACTGTTGCGATACCTACATGTCTGGTTACATACGTACATCCATTAACTTGGATAAAATAGTTTAGTAAATGTTAGTGCATTTTCTGTGTGAAAGCTGCATTCAATGTGTGAACCTGGCTAGTTGTATATGAAATCATAGTCTGTTGAATATGATTAAGGGTTTGGCTAAAGATCCAAGAAGGTTTGGCTATGATTGATGGCTAAAAGGTTTGGTGGTCACATGGTTTAAGGTTTGGCAAACCTATAGGTTTGGCAAACCTATTGGCAAACCTTTTGGCTAACCTATTGGCAAACCTATAGGTTTGCCAAACCTTTTGGCAAACCTTTTGGCAAACCTATTGGCAAACCTTTGGCAAACCTTTTGAAACCTATATATAGGTAGACTTGGAAGACTTGGAGGTTTAGAGCTCACAATTCACACACACAAAGTAAAATTCTCTCTCAAGCTCAAGATCAAGACTCTCTTCATCTTTGTTTCTTTTGATCGTTCAAGTGTTGTATTTTCACGTTTATTGTTTGTTAACACTTGGATATCAATGAAGAATTCAGATTCATGATCTATTACATTGTCATTGTTGATTCAAATCTAGTTGTAAACGGATTCCGCACGTTTATGATCGAATCGTAGAATTTCGTGATCGATTCTTCAAATCTACAGTGGTATCAGAGCGTTAGGCTCGATTCTACGACTATTTGGACATCAATCTCAAGTAATTTGATCAGAAAATTCATCATCTTGGAGGTGTTCTTGAAGTTCTTCACGTTTCTGTCAACAAAAAGCCAGATCTATGAAAAATTATCAAGTTTTTGCAAGTTTTGATCCGATAGAAAGATGCGCCTCGAAAAAACGAAGATTTTGACTACTCATAGGCCTTCTAACTCCAAAAAATGAAGATTCTAGAGCCATTTTAGTGATTTGCAGATCTGTTCGTGCGATCTGCCGAACCTTTGGCGAACCTAAGAGCCGAACCTACATAGGTTTGTGAGAAATAGGTTCGTGGGAACATCTAGGTTCACCAAAAACGTCATAGGTTCGCCAAAAACCTTCCTAGGTTCGCCAAAACCTTCCTAGGTTCGCCAAAACCTCAATAGGTTCGTGAAAAACCTCAAAAGGTTCGTGAAAAACCTCAAAAGGTTCGTGAAAAGGTTTGGGAGAACCTCTAATTGGTTTGTTTGAAGAGTTTTGCAAGAAATATACCATTTTAAAAGTTCAAGTAAACCTTGTTTACCTATTTTGGGCCTTCCGGATCATTTGTGATAGGTTTCAAGGCCTAATTCGGACGTTAAGACGAGGTTTGAGCTGTTTTGTTTTGAGAGGTTAAATTTTGACGTTCTTAACTTAAAAGTTAAATATGACATACAAGAACTGGAACGTGGAATGGTTGGCTAACAATGGACTTTTGTTGGACAATTTAGACAATTATCCGAACTGGAGATCTACATTCGAAACGTTTATTACCAAAGCGGATGACAATTACCAGAAGTTATTGTACCAACAATACAAGAAACCATGTCTGAAATCAAATGATAATTTTGGGACATCAAAACTGAATGAAGATCAAATGTCTGAATTTAATCAAGAAAGAGAATTGTGTGACTTGTTTTCGGTGATCATTTCTGAAGATATTAAAAAGACTGATTTTGAACAAATGCCACATTCATGTGCAAAGTGGAGTTTGTTACAACTTGCATACAATAATCATGTTGCAAAGAAGATCAATGATGCTTATGATCGTCTTTTACCACTTATGCAAGAATTGAAATATTTTCAGTTTGATATCACTAATGGGCAAATAGTTGAGAAGTTTACGCAATTCTTACCTTATCAATGGAGTGATTTTGTTGAAAGAATGAAGGAAACTGAAATCATTCATCATGTCAAATTAATGAATTTCAAAGATGTGGTTGATAAAATGGAATCGGAGATAAGGAGAACCGGAAAATGGATTGTGAAAATTGTTGATTTCTCGTGGATTGATGAATAAAGAAACATGTTAAAGGCAAGTATGAGTGTTGAGAAACAAAAAGAAGATGTTGATGGAGGAACAGAAGATGAATCTGATATGTCTGAAGATAGAAAACAGATGAATGAAGTTGTAAATGAAAGATGTAATGTAACTGAAGACACACACATTCTTGATGATTCTGAAATCACAAGTGAGATGAAGAAGTCTGAAAATGATGTTTTGAAGTCAAAGGATGAAACTTCAAGTGTTGAAGTGGTGTCAACAGAGGATGAGAGTGTTTATGAGGATGCCTTTGATGATTTGTCTGAAACAACTACCATCATTAGTGAAGACCATTGTCATACCATTTCTATTAAAGAGGTAAGTTCAGGTACATTTTCTAAACTCTCATGCTCTAAATGTTTAAATCTTGAGGGAAAAATTTGGAGTTTGGAGGAAGAAAACATGAATTTGAAATGTGACTTATCAAACTGCAATAAAGCATACATGGATTTAAAATCAAATGAAAAGTTTTCTTCAAAACAGATTGCAGATTTGAAGTTACAGGTTCAAATGTTGACTGATGATTTGTCAAAGTCAAATGCCAATGAAAATGTTTTTGAACAAAAACTTGACATTTTGAGCAAAGTAAATGTTGAATTGACAAATGCAGTAAATAAAATTAAAATCAAAATGGACAAGGCAAAAAGGGACTTTGACAGAATCATGCACAAATTGGAGAATCATCATGATTCTATAATTTCTTCAAGTCCTCTTATTGAGAAATCAAGTGATAGTGAAATTTCAATAGATTACACTCTCAATAAGGGAAAGTCTCCAATTTGTGCATGACAATTTTTCTCCTATCATTGAAGATTGTACTTTTGAGGAATATGATGAGGAGACATTGTACAGATGTGGGTTGATGGATGTACATAAGGATTATGATGATTCTCACAATAATATCTTTGATGATGTAAAATCATGTATTTCAAACTCTGCATCATCATCCAAAAAGAAAGTTTCTTTCAAAACTCCATTGGTTGAAATTAAAAAGTTTTCAAAGAATGAAAATATGAATTTTTCAAAACAAAATGGTTTTTCAAGTTCAAAACCTAAATGTCAAATTCAATCAAAATCGGTTGTAGAGTGGAATCAAAATGTGATACTTCAAAGTCTTGGAACAAAGACAAGATTTCACTCAGTCCCACAAGATGTGAAAAGTTGAACTTTGAGTCTCCCACGTCAAGTGATAAGAAGTCACATTTGACTCATATGGGTTCAACAAGTAATCAAAGATTGGTTTATGGTTCACTAGTGGTAAATCACCAAAACCATAGGTTTGTACAAAACTATTCTCCTAGGTTTGTGGAGAGGAGAATATGTTTTGAGTGTGGAGCAAGAGGGCATATCATTGCTAATTGTCCTTATCTGTGTGAGTTACAAGGACAAGTTAGTAATGCCAAGTCTTGTGTCACAGAGGTTTCAATGTTCATTCCTAAAAGACATAAAATGCCAAATCAAAACAAGGAAGAACTTGTGAAAGCCTCGGATGAAGAAAAGTTGAAACTTTCAAAACCTTTAATGACTAATTTGGTGTTTGACAACAATGTGGTGATTCAAGATAAGTATTATCTTAAAAATGCACTTGAACAGGAACAGTTGTGGATACCAAAAACAAACAAAGTTTCAAAGGAAACTTCTTTAGTTTCAACTGGAAAATGGATTAAATTTCGGTATATGGATTTTCATGGAAAACTCAAGACCTCGAAGGCTTGGGTGACTAAAGATATCTAATGGTTTGTGAGTGTGTGCAGGAGGATTTCAAGAGGACCTATCAATTGGAGGAGAGCTCATTGATAGTGAAACTTCCTGGCATGTATTTGGTAAAATCGTTCTAATTCTTTAACTGTCATATTATTCTGGAGAACATGACAGGTTTGGAATTACATTGTCATATTTTCTTGATGTTTTCAAGTCACATTGATCATAATGTTTTACAAAGATCGTAAATCATATCGGTTGTCAATTTTCTGGGAATTTTTATTTTTCTATATACATATAAAATTCTAAAAATCAAAAAGATTTTCATTTTTAGCATTTTAGGGGGAGAAAATTTAAAAAATCAAAAACAATATAAAATTAGAAAATTGAGAAATTGATCCGACCTTTGAGATATGATTGTACATTGTAATATTCTGAAGTTTACTTGGTTCATACAAGATCAAATACAAAGCGATCACAATCCACTCAGTATGATATGTTGGTAGGTCTTTCATTTAGTTGTGATTTCTGTAGACTAATACCATAATCATTCTTTGTGGGACACATTACTTAGAACACAGTGTTCAATCTTTGTCCTGAGTGCGTGGCCATTTGCCTCAGTGATTGCTAATTGTATTAGTACATATACTAGTTTGATCATGTGTTTTATTTTCTAAAGAAATTCTGAGTTCATTTTTTTTCTTTATTTTCGTTCAAAACATGGACATTCTATGCGTATACTTACGTATCGACCTGATTGTTATGTTTTGAACATTCTGCTTTTATTTTCTTGGTTTGTTTAAAACTTGGGATTCTATGTGTATACAGAAGTATCGATCTGATTGCTAGGTTTTAAACTTAAGTTATTTTTTTTTGTTCAATAACCTGGTTTCATCTGCGCATACGGAAGTATCAATCTTGTTACCGGATTTTGAACATTATGTTTTATTTTACACTTTGTTATTTCACAAAAGATATTCTGCTTTATTTTTACATGATCAAACTAAGAAAGAATTTGAATTTATAATTTATAATGGCATCGCTGTTGGTTGATGTTCCACAAAGCGGGGATGTGTTCAAGTGAGTGGGGAACACAAAGTCTTGTGATTGGTTTTCATTAATCCAAATTCACAACAAGTGATAAGACTTAAAGTGGATCAATATACTGGCAATCGTCCTAGGCTTGTGCATCGACTAAATAAATCTCATTAACAATTAATAAGTAATGCTGAAGTATGATTACAATATGATCTCATGTTTGGATCTTTCTCATCAAAAACATATTTATTTTTTAGTTAGAATACAAATTTTGTAGGATTCTAGGATATACAATTTTGCAATTCATAGCTTTAGGGGGAGTTTATTCAAATCATTGAAAAAATTCATAAAAAATTTCTTCTATTTTCTTTTAGACTATCCGATGTGACTTACTAATTCTTTGTAAACACTATAATTGATTTACTGTTAATAAGTGACAAAGAGAAATTGGAATTGTGATGAGGCATCTAGTATGATCACATGTGAAGCAAAAGATTTAGTTTTGATTATGTATCAACTGATGCAGGTGATAAGAGTGATGAAGATCTGTGTGTTTGATATCACTGCAGTCCTTAGCAAGTGAATCTTGAAAAAGAAATACATAAGATGGAGAGAGAGAGAGAGAGAATGAAATTAAGATTGAGAGGGTGAAGTGGTAACAAAGAGATTGATGTATTTTCTGTGTGAAAATATAACAGCTACAACTGAAGGAAAGTATGATGATAGCAAGGTTGTAGGGGAGTATGTTGATGCATATATGTTCCCCGATGCATAAAATGTTTGAGCATATACAACAGCAAGGTTCAAGGGGGAGTATGTTAGTGCATTTTCTGTGTGAAAGCTGCATTCAATGTGTGAACCTGGCTTGTTGTATATGAAATCATAGTCTGTTGAATATGATTAAGGGTTTGGCTAAAGATCCAAGAAGGCTTGGTGGTCACATGGTTTAAGGTTTGGCAAACCTATAGGTTTGGCAAACCTATTGGCAAACCTTTTGGCTAACCTATTGGCAAACCTTTTGGCAAACCTATTGGCAAACCTATTGGCAAACCTTTTGAAACCTATATATAGGTAGACTTGGAAGACTTGGAGGTTTAAAGCTCACAATTCACACACACAAAGTAAAATTCTCTCTCAAGCTCAAGATCAAGACTCTCTTCATCTTTGTTTCTTTTGATCGTTCAAGTGTTGTATTTTCACGTTTATTGTTTGTAAACACTTGGATATCAATGAAGAATTCAGATTCATGATCTATTACATTGTCATTGTTGATTCAAATCTAGTTGTAAACGGATTCCGCACGTTTATGATTGAATCGTCGAATTTCGTGATCGATTCTTCAAATCTACAATAAAATCAGAGTTGCGGAAGCAAGAGTTTAAGTTGTCAAAACAACGTTGTAAATATAAGTTGCGGAAGCATAAGTTTTAAACAGTTTTCAAATCATAAAGAGTAATAGTGCGGAAGCGATTTAAGTATGTAACATTACATAACAAGACAAATGCAATTTGTTATCAAATAGCCTAAGACACTAAAACTGATGCATGGGACTCTATCCTAGCATCCTATCCTTGTGTGCGTGCCTTAGTTACCTGAGAAAAACATGCGAGTAAAAGGGTCAACACAAAGGTTGGTTAGAGCACAGGTTTGTATCAGTAGTAAACATCAAAATGTTTAAAGTAAGAGTTTTGCAGATTTACATATCATTACAATGCAGTATCGATTGATAGCTAGTCAATACAGCTATATTATTTGCCGGTTGGTACCGAAGCTGACAGATTGTGTCTCCCGCCATGTCCATCACAAGAAAATGCAAAGTGTTGGTCAATATTGCACTGTTCTGACCTCCAGTCGGGGTGGCCATGCGGCTCGCAACAGTGGGGCTTGTCAGGCCCAAATAGTACTATGCAAGATTACCATGCTAGGCGCTACGTGTTACTAACGGTCCGAGGAGTATCGGGAGGACTTTTAGTTGTGATGGGGTCCACACATATTTATATAATGATGCATGTCCTTATGTAAATAAAATGAATTGTTGTTGTTCAAAAACAGTTGTATGAAATGTTTTCTCCCCCAAAGGTAGAAAATAGAAAAAGAGGCCTTGAACTCACCTGATAGAGCAGTTTCGGTTATACTCTCGCTACTTGCGAATGCTAGCACCTGCTAGTATACACCTATAACCATATAGGTTATGAGTATGAGTTTTGTGGTGTGTTGTGATCCATACAACTCCAAGTGTCGGTGTGCACAACCTAGTGGGTGTGTGTGTATTGACCTGTGCGAACTCTCCGAATCGTTGGTGACACGTTTGTTTTGTTAAGTTTGTTTATGTGCCTTAATGCAAGTAATACAGCAACATGCATCCTATGAATCTAACCGTGATGTTTTCACATAAGTCATGTTTCGAAAATTGTAACGTTTCCGTTTCTGGAAAGTTTCCCTTTTTGGAAAGTGTAGTTATGAAATTCCATTTCATAAAGTTAATACCTTTAATGTGTTTGTAAAAGTACTTTTTAAACACTTAAAACATATCGTTTTGACATGAATCACTGTTTATGGCATTTTACCCAAACAATGTTTCCTAAACTAGTAAGTACCCATTTAAAAGCTCGTTTTCAAAATCAAAGTTTCCAAACTTGTTGAAAACCATTTTCAAACACATTTCAATGATCAAAGTTCACTAAAACATTCAAAACATCAAAAGCCCTCTTTTGATTTGTAAAAGTTTCCTTATAAAGTAAGTTTCTTCCAAAATCATGTTTTTGACAAAATCAAACACCCAACTGTGTTTCTAACACTTCAATCTATATTTGACAACATATAGACATGTCTAACATGTCTAGATCATCACAAATCTATGACATGTAACATAAAAGCTTCCTTTTATGGCAAGTGTACCTAAATCATCATCAACTCGATCAATAACTCAACCAAACTCAAATCCCATAAATCTTATAATAAAATCAGTAGATCTAAGTCTAATAACACATCAAATCACCAACAAATTCGTGCTCAATAGCCACATGGATTTGCATGTGTTCAAACACACTTGCATGTGTGTTTTTACATCATGCACGTACGATCTAACTAAAGATAAACATAGGAAACTACCTTAGCGCTACTGATCCAAGCTAGAACAGCTGCTGAAGGTTCCACAATTGGCTGAGATGGTATTTCTTGTTGATTGATAGCTTCCAAAGCTCTCTTGGTGTTCCTATGGCTTCCAACAACCAAGAACTAGCTCCAATGGTGTTTCTAGCAGGTTAGAGGATTGATTCAAATGGGATTTGGTCGATCTTGAGTGGAAATGTTCGGTGGTTTGGGGTAAAGACCGAACAAATGAATTGGGGTTGGTTTTTACAAAATTTTTGATCTGCATGGCCTTCGCGTACCGCCAAGGCCGATCAAAACCTTCTTCGTGTACCGCCGAGGAATTCGGGGTCCAGAGCCTCCGCTTTTGCTTCGCATACCGCCAAGGTCTTCGCCAAAGGCCTTGACGTACCGCGACGGGTCCATTTTCTTATTTTTCGATTTCGTCGATTGGATTTCGCTCGTGGTCGATCTCCAACGTTTATCCTATACATTTAATACATGTTTATCATGTACTCTCATGATAACACATGAGTTGTTTGTTTTATTGTTTGCTCACCAACGTTCGCGAAACTCTTGTGTTTGCGTTTCGCTAATTTCTCGAATTATTTGTGATCGTTTGTGATCTTCATGAATTGTGTTGTGCTTAACTTATCAATTAAACCTGATTAAATAAAATGTAACAAGTATGAATGTGAAATGAGTGTTGCAATTTACCTGAAATTGTTGGGTGTCACACTACTGCCCGATATCCAGATTTTGGGTTAGTTTAAGATATCTTCGGTTTTGACATGTTTTGCAAGCTACCAATATGTGGTATGTATTTATGCATAATTTCATACAAAAATAACTATATGAACATTCAGCTATGGTGGTTTAGGTTCTTGTTACCTTTGTTTAAGTTAGGTGATTGGGTGTTAACCGATTTTTAGAACCATGGATATTAAGATTTTACTAACACCAAGACTTTCTAAACTCTTTTAACCCATAACATATGTTTTAACAATCAAGCATGATTAAAACACTTGGGTTTTGTCAAGAAAACCCATGGGTTATGATGTTAATATCGACGAGGGTATAAGTGGGTTAACTAAGTGCTAACCAAATGTAAGGCCAACGATATGAGTAGGCTTTATCATCCTTAATCTTGAAAGATCTTTGCACTCAAATGCTGGTAAACTCATCAGATCAGTAGCCTTGCCAAAGTATTGGCATCCATCTATTCTTTTCACCACATAACATCCCTTATCCATCAAGCTTCCTGAAATGTTATGAAAATAACCATAACTAATAATCCTTCCGATCATCTTGGATTTAGGTCCAATCTTGAACTTCTTGGATTGTTTAGTTAGGTTTTCTGGATCTTTATCTTCAAACACTTCTGTCATAATCTTGAAAGAATGTAAGTGATCAATGATGTACTTTGTCTCATCTTGAAATGCTTTCCAATAATCCAAATTTGTCTCAGATTTAACTGGATCTAAAATTGTTCTTGACATACTACTAGCTTCAAACATTTTCTTCATCATATTTAAATTCAACAGCACTTCATCAATGACATCCTTATCATAATCAGATAAATCAGTATCTTCATCTTCTTCAAAATCAAACATCAATTCATCATCATCTTCAAATAAATCTTGATAATCTTGGACTGAGTAGTCACCCACAATCTCTCCTTCTTCTATCTCTTGATAAACTTGAACTTCAAAAATATTTCTCTGCAAGTCTATGTCAGAATTCATTTTAAACAAATCAAGAAATGTAGGCAAAGAGTAATCAAGAATCCTTTCAGGATATTCTATTGCATCCAAATCTTCAAACTCAACAGAAGTACAATCCCTAGCTCTATCAGAAGATACAGAAGAAAGTGGAACAACATCTGTAGTCATCTTTGAAGGAGTATAAACAATGATAGCTCCAGTCACAACATTCAAACCACCATCACATCCAGCAACTCCACCAGCACCACCACCTGCTTAATATGTATTTCTTCACATTATATAGATGTCCACAACTTCACTGTGTCAATGCATTGGTCGTCGGTTTCATTTCTTATCTCCTTGATTGATTGCTCTACTTCCTCCTATAAGTTATAGCCTACTAATTTCTTGTCGTGATAAGATTTTTGACGTATCTCTTTGTCATGAATACTCTTGGTGTACGTATTCTAATTATCCTATGTCTTGAAGTGGTGAAAAAGTGCATTAAGCTCGAACATGGGCTTCACTGGTTACCCTTAATAGCTGACAAAGATTTCCAAAGTTGTGCTCTTGAGGCTGACTTTTCGCAAATGATTTTTAACTTTTTATGCTACCTCTTTGTAGCTTTTCTTCTTTCCATTCAATATATCCTATCTTCCTTGAGCTTGACCTTTCTACTTCACTTCACCGCAGTCCTTTCATGCTGCTTAATCCTGGTAAGAAATTACTTCCCTTCGGTGACAATCTAGATTGGTTGTCCTTCTTGCTAGTTCATTTTATTATCTCTTGATGGTGTTTGCACGAGTGCATTTCGATGTAGGTCTACCCAAGGGTCAAAATCTCCAAATTGCCCAAACTCTTCAATTTAAGCGATCTGTTCCTCCACTATAGAGTGGTCGGTGCTCAACTAGAGTCTTTTGTGTAACTACTCGTGGCTTCGGCTTGTTTGGAATTTATAAGTTGTGTAACATGAGAATTCTTGTAGTTGTTATTTGTTTAAATGTTTTAACTTTCCTATTACTTGTCATAACGTTTTGCAACAACACTATCCCAATATACCGAACATAGTTTATGTATAGGGCATACGTAGAGTCAGGCTACCTGCCTGATCAGCCGCCAGCCCACCACCGTTTCGATATATTACGATAGTGTCCTTACCAAACGTATTTGACCGTAAATATGATAGTATATACTTAACTATAAATTAAACAATTTACTATATCCTACTACATAAGTTCATAAGATTCACCTTGATGCTATGATGCACAAACCATTTCTTGTAGTTGGTCTTCTGTGCTTCTCAAAAAAATTTATTGGCACTATAAAATCTTCTAATCTAAGATTAAATCCTTCACCATTAATTCTTCACTTCTTCTTTTTTCGATAATAATCGATTCTAACTGTTTGGAGCTCGTCTTTTCCTCTTGGTAATAATTACCTTCCTTCACCTTGCTATAATTTAGTAGCTGGTACTGATCATCGTATATCAATGCGCATGGAGGTCTCATTTGCCAAAACTATGAAATTTCTTCAAGTGATAATAGGATGTGTCGCCCAATCTCATCTATGGTCTTCGATATACCGTACACAAAATCACCTTTGCGTCTTCCCTTTTATCTTGCTATTGAAGGATATCTTGATCACTCTTATGATCCATGGGAATACATTCCTCTCATGACACCCTAACTTCTCAAATTATGTTCCCGGTCTGCAGCTTCTTGTTCCATCTATTATATTCACCTGATGGAGCTCCTTTAAGAATTTCTGTATTGTTCGTACATGCAGTCGTTATTTAGTTTAGAATCAGGGGTTCGATTGACGGAGTGGATAGGAAGGAGTCTCGATGTTGAATCAATTTGCTTATGAAATAGTATTTCTGGAACAAAATTTCAAGTGATAGAATAATTTAAATTTCATATTGAAGGTTCACATTCCCGCTGTGTGAACTAAGGAATTTCCTCTCAACAGCAAACAATTCCAATACTTCTACTTTAGCTATCATTTGGGTATGGTTAAGTTAAAGGCGTGTATATTAGATGCATAAATAGAATAAGTCGTCGATGAAAGTTTGTAGATAGATGATGATGAGCTATTAAGAATAGTAGAAATATCAACCACAGACAACACAACTCGTTGGTTATTAAGGATGACTAAAGGGATATCTATAAGAGAAACGATGTAACAAAGACTTTATGAAGTATATAAGTATAAGAGTTTGAATCTGAATGTGGAGTGTGTTGCAAAACTTTGATGTCATCACATGCTATCTCCTGGATTTTCGGGATTGTTCAAACACTTGTGTTGCCTTGTAGCTTGTTGAGGAGTATGCATAGTTGATCGTCACAATTCAAAACTTATGTGGCTATAAATAAGAATTTGATAAAGAAATACAAAGGAAATTTTGGAATTTGTGGAATAAAAACAAAAGATTCTTGGACGTCTTAAAAGGAATGGAAGTTGACAACATACATACCTTGATAACAAAGAAGTCATAATTTCAATAGTACTTGAGATAAACAGAAAATGAGAATACGGGAATGTCGTTTCCACTAGAATAGGATGAACAAAGAAGAGATAACATACCATAAAATCATCGTTGACTTCTTGCGACTTAAATCCTATGCTCAGCTCCCAATGTCAACTAACGTTTGTTTCAATAATCATTAACATAACAAGTATTTATACTTATGTACATAAACATCATGTTCAAATTTTATTTTATGCGTGTATTAGAACTTCCCATGTAACTTCAAATTCACCATTATGTGTGCACCCATAATCCTGAATTTAATTTACATGGTTGTCCTCGTTTAACCATTTGTGTGCTTCATATGCCTGGATATTCGTGGTCTCACTAGTATCATGTTTCTATTTGTTTAGGTCCCTAGATTACTCAGGTTGAAGTCTAGGAACTTATCCTAAGGTTCCTAATTCGTTAAAACTTTTGGCTCTGATACCAACCTGTCACAACCCAACCAGGGGGCTTGACTAACGATTGATTCAAAAGCGGAAGACAAAATAAATATATTACAATTCAACCAAAGGTTTAGTCTAAGTATCTAATTTGTTTACAACAAATCTAAATATGATTTAACTAGTGGGAGATTTTCTAGAGTTATTGGGTCCATCCAGGCATCAGCACACTTTATTAATCTTTAAGTCAAGTTCTTCAGTTTTCCATGTAATGTTCTTGTTCGAGCAACTCTGTATCCGAGTCATACCTGTTTCTAATTACCTGAAAGACATGCTAAAATACGTCAACTATGAAGTTGGTGAGCTCATGAGTTTTAGTTTACAGACACAATAATAAATAGCATGTGATAATTCAAAATCAATACAACCAACCCTGTGCCATGTCGAGCGTTTGCCTCTTATAATGCTAGCCCGTAACATGACATTTTAATCTACTTCCCTTTCCGAGACCCGTTCCTGCCCTCGGTGTAAATGTGTCAAAGCGAATATATGCCACAACGGTTGACATTAACCTCAGTGTGGTTTCAACCCTATTTTTATAGGGCCACCCTTTCGGGCCACTGTGCGTGGGGATTCCCCAAGTAGTACTACCCATATACCCACCGGCTCTCCTCCGGAGTTAATGGCTGTAAATTATGTTTAATGTCTAGGGGAAGCAATTACATTTGAAACGGACGTTCATTATCACATCATAAATATAATTTTATAAACAGTTTATGGAGCATGCTTTCAGTATCCCAAAACAGTAAAAAGAAAAGGGATCACATGAACTCACCTGGTTGCTTTAACTGGTTCCTTTTGTTCCTGTACAAACATGTCATTGTGCCACTATGCATGATTTGCTATGTTCCCAGAGTTATCATCAAAGCAAGTTCCTATTTGTATCCATCTATACATGTATAAGTTGTAGATTCCATACTTTATGGTTGTTTACTGTGGTTGAGCTCTTTGGGTTAAGGTGTTCAAAGTTTACTAGTGTAAAGTTTCTTTATATTACCATACCTAACAAAGTCTTACCTTATATTTGCACATCTAAATGTATGTGCAAATGTTGGTATTATTCGATGTTCAGTATAGTTATTAGTATGCTACTTATGTGACTAGTATGTTTATGGTCTTCTAAGATAATTGAATTTTTATTGTGACTAATGGTCTTAAATTTTAAAGTTGGGTCACCTTGTTTGCGAGTTTGGGAGACAATCAATATAAAATCGTTTAAGTGTATTACTAGTCATGGTGCTTTGCTAATAATATAAATTGATGTAATGCATAAGGTATTATAAGACAATAAGATATTCATTATAATGTATTCACCTAAATTATTAGTATTAGAACTAATTAATAGGTATTTCATACATCACAAAATATTTGCAATTAACATTAGTATCTAAGATATTTTACATGATGTAGTCATTATTTATACTAACTATTATAATTGTTGTAAATATTGCATAAGAGAATGTTTAAAATTATACATAATTTAATTTCTATGGTTAAATGTAAGTAAACATTCTCAGATTATACTATTATTAAAAGTAAAAATTAATTATTATTAATAATATTAATAACAATACTAATTTTACTAGTAATATTAATAACATTACTATTGTCAAATTTTAATTAATTATAAGAATATGAAAATGGCATAATATCATATGTTAGAATGGATAATCATGTTTTTAATAAGCTTTATTATTTGCAAACTTTGAATCACAAATCTTTAATGTGTCGAGTAGGATTACTCTTATAATATAAATTAAATTATACTAAGATTTTAAATAATCTTAAAAGAGTAGAAAATGATTATGTTAATGTTACTAATAATAAAAAAGATGCTTATAAAAATAGTTAATCTTATTATGAATTCATGGTTACATAGAATTTAGTATAATAGTGGTAATATATGAAAAAAAATCATATTAAGATTGAATTAAACATTTGTATCAAGTTCCTAGTTGTTTAACACTATCACAATGTATATAGTATAGCTATGCACATTCATCATAATAAATCCAACCTAATTTACATTTTGTTTACCTATATGTATATAAAACAAATTGTTAACATGTTGGATTTAAACATGTTTATAAACATGTGATTATACTTAACTAATTAATGTATACAATATTCTATAGATTGTATATATAACGTATATGTGTGTGTGTGTGTGTATAAAGACTAAATGTTCATATGAGAATTGTATATGTATCCTAAACATTCATTGAGTACACAATTTAAAAAGTTCTATTTAATTTAAGTTTCTAAGTTATTTTATACCCAATGTAGCAAATTCCATAAGTATCCACATTACATATCAATGGTTACAATAAACCAATTTAAACACTTATTACCACATCCAAACATTTTATATAGGTATTGATATTAACACATTGTAAAATTTGCTATGTCTAATTCAGAATTTATATGATAAAGTTTTAGGGATTTATAATGATATTTATTTACAAATGCCACTCCGAATGTATAATATAAATCACACACGTGTTATGGTTTTATTAAACATTTTATTATTAAGTAATTATGACGAACCATATTTTATCTAGTTAACCCAAATGCTCAACCACTTTAATTTATTTGTTTAACAATAAACCATGTATTAAAAGTTAATGGCGTGCGATTTTACCTTCTCACTCGTTCAATTCACGTTCAATCTAATTTAATTAACCGATCGTATGTTTCATAACCCGAACATGTTTCTAAACTCGTTTTTAAATAACGAATAAAATCAAGCGATCGGTTTTTAAGATGTTGACTGTTGTTGGGGGTTTGACCAGCCCTATCTCAGGTTGACTTTTGTTGACCGACTCATGAATAAGCTCCACACGTGACTACCACCATTCGTCCATGTTGACAACACTACCACCACTGCCGGTGGCCTGCCGGAACTGCCTTCGCCACTAGAACATTCACCAATACACACTTTAACATAAACTTTCACGAAAACAACATGCATTTATAGACCGAATCTCGTGTAATCGTTTCTTACCTTCGGTTTTTAGTTAGAAACAAGCAAACCACCGGATCAGACATTCTATACATCCAATATCAACAACAGAAGGATCCCCATCGTGACAGCTCCTTCATTAGCCATTTCTGGTCCGACTACTACCACCGGCGGTTGTTCCACAACCACCAACAGTTTGTTCGTCACCACCACAGCCGTGATAACACCTCACAACCACTTTCAGAATCAAAAACCTTCATAAAATCAACATGCATGTGTAGATCGGAGCTTGGGGAGTCGTCTCTTACCTTTGTTTTTCGACTGGATGGGGAGAAATCACCGAAATCACCTTGCACAGCCACCAAACCGCCGTCTACGGTGGTCCTTGCGGGAGCCGTAGCCTTTATTACCTCTGCATGTCTCCTTTTTGTTCCTCATTCATCGTCTAAACCCTCCGCAACCTGCTCGAAACCTGGCCTTAGCCTGTAGCCACCATTCGTTTGAGAATAAACCCTAGCCGTCGTCATCTTCTCACCATGTTTTGACCCGTCTAGAGGCGAGATCTTGTGAGACTCAAGAATAAAAGGTTGTAGAACGTGAAGAGAGGTGTTCGGAGGTGTAACCAGCTTGCTCCGCCGCCGTGCGCCGCCTTAGCTCCGCCGTGTGCCGCCGTGGCTCAGCCGCACACTCTCTCTCTCTCCAGTCTTGGTTATTTTGAACGGCTGAACACACTTTTGTGTGTGTGTTACGGCTGATAAAATGAAGGGTACAAGGGGTTACATTCCTTTTATACTTAGGGTTAAGTCTAGGGTTAAAAGGAGATTAAAACGCGTATTCCGACCCGTCTCGCGATCGTATTCCGTTTTCGTTTAACATTCTCGACCCAAAACTTATTGGATAAACAAAAATAACCTAAAATATCATTAAAATGCTTATTTTGTTTGTTACCAACAATTTGCTTAATTAATAACGTTGAAACACGATAATTTCGCATATACGCCATACTTAACGATTTAATGTTTTCACGCGCTAAATAAGATTCTTGAATCTTTCATATTGTAAATATTTTTAAATAGGTATTTATCAAGGCTATTTACCTCAGCTCGGGAGTCAGAACGTTTAATTAGTTATTGCCGGTGTTCACACATTAGGTTCTATTTAAAATCCTTAATAGGCCTAATTGGGCCTAAGTTTCTTATTGGGCCTTATTATCTAATTACGATTTAATGTTTAAGTTTGTTGGGCTTTTCTTACAGTTGTTACATCTTTGGTTTAGAAGACCCAGACTCTTCTGGAACAAAACTGGGATCTACTCTTTCATCCCTTTCTTCTTCAGCCTGTTTAGCAAACTTTTTCTTGAGTCTTATAACCATCTGGTTCCCTTCTTGAACCATTTCATATTCTGACTCAGTGTCAGAAGATTCTTCTTCATCATCATCAGCAACAACAGCCTCTGTCTGCTGTTTAGACATATCAACCTCTATTGGTTCCTGTGAGCTCTATCCTTGAGCAGATTGAGCTTTAAGTGTAGATCGGGACGATTGTCCAGTAGACTTTCTGACTTGTTGTCTTGGAGGAGGTTGAGGTGGTGCTTAATCATCATCTGCAACAAACTCTTCAATGTCGGATCCTGAGTCAGCATGTCTGCAGACATCCTCATCAGGAGCAACATAGTTTGCCCTGGCACAATGACCAATCAACTCTTTCTCAAGCACAACATCCCCAGTCCTTTGATACACTCTGACCTGATCCAAGCTGGAATCAGTCATGTGTTTAAGCTTCAATAGATCTCCAGCTTCCCTGGTTAACTGCCCTTCTGGCAACCTCTCATCTATCAACATCTGCACGAACCCAGGATACATGTAGAACCTATCCTTAGCCTTCGTGATGTTGTCACACATAACGGAAAATCATTCCAGAAAAATTGAACGGTTTGTTCAATATAAAAGCCACCATAGCCAACCTCATGAAGTCCCTTAGCTCATCAAAAGTTCCCTTCCTCATACTCAGACAGTGAAGAAGAACATGAGCCAAGAACTTGTATTGGAGAGGTAGCTTCCCTTTCTTCACCGATATCGAATTGTATGCTCCAAAATACCGAATCCGTAGAAAGCAACCTTTGATGCACCTCTCAGGAATGAGAGTTGCACCATTCGGTTCTCCTCCAAACTGAAGAACCCTCCTAATATCAGCCTCAGATATACGAATTGCTTGTCCAAGCACATTCGCATCTATAACATAGACTTCATCCACAGAAATAACCCGAGCCGATTCCCAGAAACTCTGAATATGTGATCTGTAAATCTGAACAGAATTGGAAATCGCATAGTAAATCCTTGATCTCCGAAGAAACTCGATCATAGGACGGAAATCTTGACCGTTCGTGTAGTCGAATCCAAATATGCACAAACATTATGCTTGTCTCCAAAGGTTAAGTTCACCATTTCTACAATTAGAAATAACAACAATTAGAAACAAAATTAATCAAAAATTAACAAAAATTAAAAATTAAAAAAATTCCTAAGTAGACCAGCGAACCTATCTTCTTAGACGAACCTAATGCTAGGCGAACCAAATTCAGACGAACCTGTTAATCAGACAAACCTTTTGAACGAACCTTTTCATCAACGAACCTTCTGATGAACCAACCTCAGAATGAACGAACCTTCTGATGAACGAACCTCAGAATGAACGAACCTTCTGATGAACGAACCTTCAAACGAACGAACCCTTTTGGTCAAACGAACCTTGACCAAAAGGTTCGGTTCTTTTAAAATACATAGGTTCCCCACGAACCTATCAGATTCAAACGAACCTTCAAGGTTCGGCGAACCTATCAATTCATCCAACAAACTTGTTCATCAGCGAACCTTTTCCAGATTTCAAATCAAAATTTTAAATCTTTGAATTAGAAAATAAAATTTAACACCCAGGTTCGAAAACTGCCGATGAACAACATTAACAAAGAGGGTTTGTCCAAAACTTAAATTCTAATAAGTTTTAAGTCCAATTACAGATTCGATCTAAACATCCTAAAAAACACTCAGATCTCTCAAATTAACCGGTCAAATTAAGTAATTTCTACCTAGAAATGATCACAAGATGATTCTGAGTCTAAAATTATCAATGAAAAGTTCTGGGATGATCTCAATCGAAAAATGAAAAATCTCTTCTTGCAGGTTCGCGAATCGTGAAAAAGATGAGAGTGACGAACCCTTCTGGCGAACCCTCTATATATATGTCACGAACCTTTTCAGACAAGCCTTTCACGAACCTTTGCTACGAACCTTTTGCAGCGAACCATTCAAACGAACCATTTCAGACAAATCTAGTAAGCGAACCTAGTCAGCGAACCTAGCTAACGAACCTAGCCAGCGAACCTAACCAGCGAACCACCCAACGAACCTTCTTAGCGAACCTTCTCAAACCAGACGAACCTTTTGAAAAATTTTGAATTTTTCTTTAAATTTCAAAACACAAACATGTTTAATCATTCCAAAGTCAAACAAATAATCAAAAATTATTGATTTAACATCAGATGAAAAAATAAAATCTTTTTGTAATTGTTTCAAATTTTAGAACAATTAAACTACAAATTTAACCAAACTAACTATAAAAATCAAATATTTTTGTTTGAGAAAGATCCAGACATGAGATCATATTATTTTATACTTTTCAACAAATCTGTTTGTATTATTTACAAGATTTAAATGTAAATCACAAGTACAAGATGATTGTCAGTATACTTATCCTTTTAAGTTTAATTACTTAGTCAAGAAATCAGTTTAAACAAGATTATGAAAACACTTTATAATAATCCATTTACTTGAACACATCCCCGATTTGTGAATAACTAATCAAACATAAATGTTCTTAAACTTATAATTTCAATTTTAACTAATTTGATCATGCAAAAATAAAGCAGAATTTCTTTTTGAAAATAACAAAATAGAAAACAATTTGAAATTGTTCAAAATCTTGGAATCAAGGTTGATACTTACGTATGCTCAAATGATCCAGAAAATGAACTAAACAATAATTTAAGATTAAGCTTTTAACAATCAGTTCGATATTTTCATATACGCAGAGATTGTCCAAATCTTAACCAGAACCAAGAAAACAAATTTGATTCGTTTAAAGATATAACAATCAGGTCGATACGTAAGTATACGCAAAGAATGTTCCAGCTTTAAACTAAAATAAAAGAAAAAACAAAATCAGAATTTCTTTTAGAAATTAAACACATGATCAAACTAGTACTTTGACTTTTTGTTCAAGACCATTTTGTCAGAAAAATTACCACTCTTTCAGGACAAAACTAAGTACTGTATTCTAAGTATTTGTTTCTTATAAAGTATAATCAAAACTTTGTTTAAACTTATCTTAACTAAGTTATAAACCTACTAACACATCATTCTTAGTACTTATAATTACTTTTATATTTTTAATAACACATACAGATATATTTCCAAATACAAATAATGTGTTGTCATTTCTCATTAGGTCGAATCAATTTCTCAGATTTTTAATTTTTCATGTTTTTGTAATTTTGGTTTTTCAAATGTTTTTGTATTTTTCAAAATTTTCTCCCCCTAAAAACAAAAACACAAAATAAGAAAAAAAATCTGATGTTAATTCAATAAAATTGATTACGAAGGAAATTGATTGTTGATTACCTCACCCATGACCCTAATCCCATTTAATTTGAGTAAATACTCAAAACATTGTTTGTCAAAGGCCTTGGTGAGAAGGTCTGCCCTTTGGTCGTTTGTGTGTATCTTCACCACATCAATCAGTTTCTTTTCATAACAGTCACGTATGAAATGAAACCGAATATCAATGTGCTTGGAGCGTGAATGATACACTGGATTCTTGGTAATTGCAATGGCAGCCTCATTGTCTACATGAATTGGGGTAGATAAAAAATTCAGTCCATAGTTTCTCATCTGTTGTTGTATCCACAAGACTTGGGAACAACAACTGGCAGCAGCTACATATTCAGCTTCACATGTAGATGTAGCAACAGATGTTTGGTTCTTGCACTGCCAAGAGACTAATCTCTCCCCCAGAAATTGTGCACCTCCAGTAGTTGATTTGAAATCAGTCTTGCATCCTCCATAATCTGAATCACTATTAGCATGAAAGGAATAGTTATCATCCTTAGGATACCACAGACCGGTGTCTGGTGTACCCTTCAGATAACGTAAAATCCTCTTGACTGCAATCAGATGAGAAACTTTAGGCTTTGATTGATAGCGAGCACAGATACTTGTAGCGAATACAATATCCGGTCTTGAGGCTGTCAAATACATTAAGCTCCCGATCATTCCACGATATAATGTAGCATCAATTAACTCCCCCTTAAGATCAGGCTCAATCCCGAGATTGGGCTGAATGGGCGTGGAAATGGGTTTACAATCAAGCATGCTAAACCGTTTTAGCACATCTTGAATGTATTTGGTCTGATGAATAAAAATGCCATCATCAGTCTGATCTATTTGTAAACCCAAAAAGAACTTAATGTCTGACATAGCACTCATCTCGAACTTCTCAATCATAACCTCTTTAAATTCCAAGCACAACTGTTCATCAGTAGACCCAAAGATAATGCCATCTACATAGATCTGAACAAGGAGAATGTCCTTGTCCTTTTCCCGATAAAACAGTGTTTTATCTATCTGACCTCTCTTGAACCCGTGTTCAAGAAGGTGAGTCGAGAGAGTCTCATACCAAGCTCGAGGAGCCTGATGAAGACCATACAGTGCTTTGTCAAGGATATATACCTGATCCCGGTGGATGGGATCCTCAATGCCCGGTGGCTGACAAACATACACTGTCTCCTTTAAAGACCCATAAAGGAATGCAGACTTAACATCCAGTTGAAAAACTTTAAATTTCTTGTGGGCAGCAAAAGATAGAAATAATCTAACTGCTTCAAGCTGCGCCACAGGTGCAAATACCTCGTCATAATCAATTCCTTCTATCTGTTTGAACCCTTGAACAACCAAACACGCCTTGTTTCGAACAATCACGCCTCTATCGTCTCGCTTACACTTCAACACCCACCTGGTGCCAATCTTCTTCTCACCTTTTGGCAAATCCACTGAATGCCAAACTCCCAGTTTCTGAAACTGCTTAAGCTCCTCTTGCATGGCCTCCACCCACGCAGGCTCACGCAGGGCTTCAGTTACAGATTTAGGCTCAATCTGAGAAACAAATGCAGAATGCATCCATAACTCTTGAGTCCCATGATTTCGCTCCAACTCAACGTACAAACTCTCCTCGTTTGCAACTTGCCTTCTCGTCTGTAATCCAACAGACGGATCTCCAATAATCTGCTTCATAGGATGATTCACATGAACTCTGGACACTGGCACTTGCGAGACTCCAACACCATGATCAAGATTTGTGATATTCTGATCTTCATCTTGATCTTGAGAAATGGCATCTTTAAAAACATTCTGATCATCCTCCGATGACCAGTCATCATTATCTACTCCAAACATGCCTTCCTCAGTTGGATGATTATCATCAACTGATGAGAAACTCCTTGATCTTCAGAATTTTGTAAGTCATATAACATCTGTAAAGTAATTTCATCATCAGTAACATTAGGAGACAAGTTAAAAGACTCGAAAAGTTTATCGTAATTGAATAACCAATTTGGACCTTTGCCTTCAGGTATAGGTGTATGTCTTTGAACATCCACATTATACCAGAGTTCCACAACACCAGTGCTTTTGTTAAACACACGTTTGTTGGGAAGGCTATAACCCAGAAAGAAACCTTCTTCAACCTTAGAGTTGAATTTAGCATCTTTCTTGAGCATGGTACAAGGAGCCCCGAAAGATTCCAAGTGTTCCAAATTTGGTTTCCGATTCTGAAGAAGTTCATAACAAGTTTTGTTATGTTGTTTGACAATCAGCACTTGGTTGAGAGTAAAACAGGCGGTTGCTACGGCTTCACTCCAGAAAGTAATGGGCAGCTTCGAATCAGCAAGCATCGTTCGAGCAGACTCTATCAATGTACGATTCTTCCTTTCAGCTACACCGTTCATCTGTGGTTCATACGGTGCACTAAATTGCTGCTGGATGCCCTTTGAATCACAGAATGCTTCCATGTTCTGATTCTTGAATTCTGTCCCATTGTCTGATCGAACACGCCTAACTCTCAACTTATACAAAGTCTCCAATCTGTTTACCAACAAAACAAAATTTTCATTAGTTTCATGTTTAAACTTTAAGAACATTACCCATGAAAATCTAGAAAAATCATCGGTCACAACAAAACAATATGATTCACCACCGATACTTTTCACATTAATCGGTCCAAACAGATCCATGTGAAGTAGTTCCAATGGTTTATCAATAGAAAACACTGTTTTGGACTTATGTGACCTCCTTTTCTGTTTACCCTTCTTACAGGAAACACACACATCAGGTAATTTAAAATGTTTAACAGGTACACCATCAACCAAGTGATTATGTACAAGATGATTCATCTTTCTGATGTGTATATGACCCATTCGTCTGTGCCAAGACCGAGCATCTTGCTCAGTGGCCTTCGACACCAGACACGTCTCAACTTTGTTTACCGTCTTCGCATTAGCCATGTCTAAAACATACAAATCTTTACACCTGTCAGCAGTAATCAAAATCCAGTCATCGGGAATCTTAATTCCTTGTTTGAGCGCATAGCATTTCTTATCATCAAACAAAACCTTATAACCTTTATCACTTATCTGCGACACACTCAAAAGATTATTAGTTAACTCCTTGCAGTAATTCACATTGTCAAAGGAAACTTTACCATTAGTCAAACTACCACTCCCGGTAATCTGACCACCTTTGTCACCTGCAAAGTTAACATAACATCCGTTCATCTCAAGAAAATCTTTCAACAAACTGATCTCTCCTGTCATGTGCCGTGAACATCCACTATCAACAATCCATCGACTGTTGATACGGCCCGTGAATGCCACCTTTACAATAAATTAAAACAAAAAATGATCAGTACCAAAAGGGATGACTCCCGCCATTCCGGCGTTGAGTCTCCTCGAACAGCCTCCTGCCATTCGATCTCGATGAACTACTTGATGACCTTTCTTCCAAGTATTCATCCTTCCTCACAAAAAATCGATCATCTGACCTGGGTCTAGATTTCCAAAAAGAATTAGACTTAACATTTTGTTTTAAAAATCTTTTAGGAGAAAAACTGTCATAAAATTCATCATCAGATGATGATGTCTTTTTCAAAACTCTTTTAACCTTTTGTTGGTTTTCAAAAAATTGTCTTTTATGAACCTTGTCCTCCTTGACCCAGACACACTCAGGATCAAATTTTCTGAGTATTCTCATCTCCTCTTCACTAGGCTTTACCCTCCTAGGACTCCCACCAGAATGGATCACATGACTGTCATTAACAGAAGTTTTCTTCTTGACCTTGTGATTTGGACAATTGACCGAAAAATGTCCTTTTCCTCCACAAGTAAAACACTGTCTTGTTTCACGAGGAGTAAAAGTATGAAATCGGTTACAAGTATCCAAATCACATTCGGCAATGACATGACCCACTTTCCCACATCTGTAGCATTTCCTTGATGACACAGTCTTTGGTTTTAATTCATCACACCTCTTAGATGAACCCAAAGATTTGGATGCTACAGATGGAGATAAAACCTTATTTTTCAAAACCATAGCTTTTGTCTTGACATTCTTTTGAGAAATCTTTGATTTGCCCTTGTTTCCATCCCCACTTTGATTAACTTTGTCAACAACTTTGACAAACTTCTTGTCAATCTTTTTAGAAAATTTCTCTTGTTTTTGACAAACTTTGCTTGACTCTCCTTTTTGTGTGGTAGAAGACTCAACAAACACAATTGGCTTTAGAGTAGAATTAGTTTTGACTTTTAGATTTGGTTTGAAAACAGGCATTTGTTTAACCACTTTTTTTCCAGCTGATTTTACTTCAGATTTTGGTTTCTGGAAAACTGGACTCATCTTCTCAACATTTTTAGCTTGTTGATGACCAATCATTCTTAGAATATCCTCTGGATATTCTAAATCAGTGATGTCCTCGATGATAGGAGCATCATTATCAACAAATTCACTCTCATGAGATGATGAACTTTCCATATCCTCAGACACTTGATCAGACATACTTTCCTTTAAGGAAACTGGATTAACTTCCAATTCTGGATCAAATTGTGGTCTTGATACATAACTTTGAGGATTTGGCACAGCATGAAAACCAATACCAGAATTATCACAGGAAGATCTTTGCATAGCCGCAAAGTAATCAATGACATATGCTGAATTCTGGTAGTTTTCAAGCTTGTCTTTGTTCAACTCAGCTTCAGATTTTGCAGCTGATAACTCTACTTTCAACTTCTGAACTGAATCCAAATGCACAGAAACAACATGATTATTCTGTAAAACCTTGATTTTCAAATCTTCGTTTTCCTTAGCAAGATCAATTATCTTTTTTGTCAAATGCTTTTTCTTTTGAAATCAACTTTTTGTTGGCTTCTGTGCATTCTCTCAGATCAGAAGTTAACTGAGAGTTCATCTCTTTCAGTCTATCAATCATCTCAAGCAAATCATTATGTACCTCATTCACCTCATCAACCTTCTCCTTTCCTTTGCTAGATTCTTCTTCCAATGAAGCCATAAAAGCACCCATAAGATCTTCATATTGTTTGCCCCAGTCATATCCCTCATCAGCTTGACTTACAAGTGCTTTAGAAGATGATTCTTCAGATTTCTCTTTCTTTTTCTGATAATCTTCCTTAGGCTTGAATGGATTCAGAATTCCATGCTTCTTTGGATTCTTGCATTCTCTTGCAAAATGACCAAGTTCACCACAATTATAACACTGTGTAGATTTTGGATTGAATCCAAATTTGGTATTTCAGTCAAAGGTGAATTTCTTCCCAGTCTTCTTCTCATATCTATTAATTCTGCGAATAACACTCGCCAAAGCCCACTGTGTGTCTATCAATTCCATCTCATCTTCATCAATTTGTGCATAATCTTCAAAAGTAAGATTTGCATTTTCCATTCTTCCAGCCACTTGTTCATTGTAAGCACTTACTACACACGACAAAATAGACATATGGTCTTTAACTGCTTCAACTGTCACTTTTCCCAAATTTGTAGTGTTAAGCTGCACTGGAGATGGTGTAGACTCAGACTTTTTCTCATTGATAGGACAATGTGAACTAGACTTGATGACACCGAAGAACTCTGAGTATTTTCAGAAGTTCTAGACACGAAAGCAGTCTGTATCTTCGCAGATGCTGCAGGAGGTGTAGCAACTGAACCACCATATAAGGAAGGATCTTGTGTGACATTTATCCGTCTCGCTTTACGTTTGTCCTTCATTTCTTGTTCCTCCAGTTTCTGAATAAACTCTACCAATGTCAATCCAGGTAGGTTTTCTCTCAATATAAGCACCAAAGAATTCCATTTATCAGGTAATGCATCAGCCAAACAATCAATCTTCTCATCCTCTGAATACTCAATGCCATATTTCCTCACTTCAGTCAACAAGTGTCTGTATCTGGTAACTAAAGCATCTAGAGTTTCATTTCCGATGATGTTGAAATTTTCAAACTCCTTTCTGATGTCAGTAGCCTTCATTTTCTTCAGATTTGTGTTGCCTTCAACTCTGGCCTTTAATGCATTCCAAAGACTGTAAGCAGTCTTGTGTTCATCAAACTGATGCAGAATTTGATTGGGAATGGCTTGACTCAATAACCAATAAGCTTTCTTCTCTGAGTCATACTTTTTCCTCTCATCTACATCCAATCTTTCCAAGAGTTGAAACAAATCAGTACCAACTACCCTTGGTCTCTCATAAGGAGATAAGATTCTTTCCCATAAGTTTGTATCTGTGCCATTGAGATGAGTCTCAAATCTTCCTTTCCAGTTATCATAATCAGATAAATCCAGTAACTTTGGTACTTTATTGGTACTACCCACTTCAGTCTCACTGATTAAGATGCTCTGAAGTTTGGAGTTCTGACTTGCCATCGCCGCGTACATGTCAGACATGATGTCTGAGTTGATAAGCAGCGAACCTTTTCAAAATTATCACTAGCCGAACCTCAAACGAACCTCAGCCGAACCTCCAGAAAAATTTGTCTTAGCCGAACCTACAGACGAACCTCAGCCGAACCTATGGACTAAAATTTGTCTTAGCCGAACCTTCAGCCGAACCTATGGACAAAATTTTCTTTTGAACAGTGAACCTTTGAGCTGCAAACCTTTGAACAACGAACCTTGAAACTCACGAACCCTTACACAGACGAACCAAAAAACTGACGAACCTTTAGTTCAAGCGAACCCTCAGCCGAACTATGAACAGTAAGCAGCGAACCTTTGACGAACTATCACCCAAAACTTGCCGAACCTTGACAGAACCTTTGCCGAATTTTCGCCGAACTCTTGCTGAACCTCTGCCGAACCTTCAGCGAACTATCAAACGAACCCTCTGAAAAACCTTCTAACAACGACCCTTTGTGTTCAGCAAGTCACAGGTTCGTCCACGAA